>JYJE01004942.1:5587-24141 GCA_000983655.1 Zymoseptoria brevis | reverse complement strand
CCAGCTGGATCCGAAGCTCCATGATGTGCTTCTGCCTCCTTCTTACCGGCGCTCTCCCTCCGTCGTCCACGCTCGTAATTCGGCATGTCTGCAAAACTCCTAGATTTGCGATGCTTGTTTTTCCGATGCGTGTATTCGTCCTCGGCCCATTCATCACCTGTCACACCCTCCGTCCCACTCGAGTGTCCAAAACTCGTACTCGGTAGTGGAGCCATGTCCTCGTACATCACGCCATCTCCACCCCATGGACCTGCGCTCCATTGTCCTCGCCCAGCGGACCCTTCAGCCGAGTCGGACAGTCGTCGCGATGTGTTGGAGTGCTCGGATGTCGCTGATTGTGGTCCAGAAGATGATGTCGGTGATGGAGATGGTGGACCTCCAAAATGCATGGGATGAAACGCAGGGTATGCGAAGTCGCGGACGTGAGCGTATGATAGGGAAGATTGAAGATTGAGCGTCGGTGTGGTCGAGTTGGGACGTGAGTTTCGGAAAGTTTGCTGTGAGGTGGTGGAGAGGCGGGATTGTGACTTGGTTGAAGGACGATTGTCGCGCGAGGCGGTGGATGTTCGCTTCGCTGCTGTCGTCGGAGTCGGCGACGCTATCGTCGCGCCTGAGGCGGAGTGACGTGGTTGGGAGGAGCCATTGGACTCGAGCGGAGAGTCGTCATTCGTGGTATCGTACATGATGTGGGAGGGCGAGGCCGACAGCACCTCGGTCATGTCTGCCGTCTACTCGGGTCTATTCGTCTGATGTTATGGGCTGGATCCGGTGGAAGACCACCTCGCGGCGGAGCAGGCCAGACAGGTGTGAGCGGTGTCCTCGTCGCTGATACCGGGGAGTCAGAGAGCGTTGGATCGGCAGTGGTGGTATGAGGGGAGGAGGGTGAGGAACCGTTCGGGAAGGGCCGTTGGAGTCGGTCGAAGGTGGTGCAGAAGGAATCAAGCAGCAGCACAGCAGCAGTCGAAACTCGAACTAGCAACGTCGGCAGCAGGAGCTAACAGTAGGGCTATTAATAGGGCTCGCGCGGGCAACAATTCAACAATGCAGGATGCAATCAATGCAGAGAATGAGTAAGCGACCACGAGGTTCAAAGATTCATCGTATCGTATACAACAAAGCAAGACGATAAGGAGAACGAATGTGTGTACGTGTAATAAGGTATCGAAGGACATACAATAGAGTTGCTACCCGACCCAACCACGCTACGAGTCCTGTCCATTGCTCCATTCATCACAACAGCAAGGACCCGTTTTATCTTCAAGCTTTTCTCGGCTCCAAGCCGTTTCACGATCCATCTGAAACATCTATGTCTTTCCCACGTTGTGCATCCCACCAAATTCGTCTCACATCATCCTCAATGGCGAGTACGGCGGCAATACCCCCACAAAAGGACGACAAGAACGCAACATCTTCCCCACCCAAGCTCACGCCACCACGCGCTTATGCCCATGTCTAGTTCCGCCTCCCTAGTTCCGCGCAGCAGAAGCATCGACAAGCTGAAACTATCCCGTGTGAGATGCGATTGGCAAGATAACCCAACAGCGACATGTCCTCCTCCACCATCAAACCTCATCTCGACCGCTTCCTCTCAACTCGCCAACCACCCAAGACGTTCTGCCCCTCCGAAGTTGCCCGAGCTCTGACTGCCGACGACCTGCAACGTCTCGGGTGTGAAAACTGGCGAGAAGCAATGTCCATCGTCAGAGATGTGGTGTGGGAACGTAGGAAGGCAGGCGAGTGCGAGATCCTGCAGAAAGGAGAGGTGCTGGGCATGGAGGTGGAGTTGGAGCATGTCAGAGGACCGATTCGAGTGAGGAGAACGGAGGCGGCGTGATGTATTTAAGAAGGTCCGCTGCTGGAGGTTATGCGACCACGATGTTTATGCAAGATGGTGTCCGGATTTTCGTCTCATATGGCAACCCGGTCGCTTGCTCCAGCTTGAGTGCAAGAACTCTGCCCGACCATCGACATTTCTACCACGACTGTTCTGGACCAGTTTTGGTGAAGACCGAGCTTTCCGGCAGCTGGAGATCGCCCACTTTGGACCGTCTTGTACTTGGCTTCGAGACATCATGTTGATCGCCCGCAATGACGGGCTTGCGGGAACATGCCATGTCGAAAGAGGTGCGGTCGGCAGCAGATCACCATTGTGATTCCAGCTCGCCCATTCTCGCTTTTTGGGTACTTCTAGAACTCCTGTCGACATCATGAAGAGCTCTGAGTCCGCAGCAGAGATTGATGGCACGAGCAATGGAGTCACAGTCAATGTGCAGAGGTCTCATCCAGCAACACGGGACCGCTCACAGTCCTCATCGGCCGGAGCCGGCATTAGAGGTCTGACACCAGCGATCGCTCTCCGCCAGCAAGAACACAACAAGCTCTTCGAGCACCGGCTTGCATCAGAATTTGGTGGCACCGTATCACCTGTCTCCAAACTGCAATGGCATACTTCGGCGACTGGGAATTGATGCTGAGTCTGTTGGCTCCAATCCTGCGAATCGATTCATTGGGGTTGGACATTAACGACGAAGTGACAAAGAGTCCCGATCTGCGCAAATTCTTGCCTTTACTTGACTTGGCTGAAACTCTGACCCGCGCAAAGGATCGATTGGCATTGATGGGTGATGCTGCGAATTCTTATCTGCCATATCAAGGTCGAGGTGGAGGACGATCGAAGACGGCGCAAGGCTCTCCATCGTCTTCCCTCATGGTCCGCCGGAAGGCCAAATCGCCAATAGGTTCCGTCTCTACGATACCTACAATCCGCCATGAACGTGCGTCGAAAATTTAAGAGCACACCCGGTCCCCCGGCGCCGATGACTTTCAGAACAAGAATCTCAGCAGATACGACATCACGCTGTATATCTGCGGGCACGAAGATTTCGAAAATTCCGAGAACAGCAATGGGCTCAAGGGCAGCGAAAGTACTGGCGAATGACACTCGGCTTCGGTCACATGCCTTGTTGGCCGAATTGCCGGTCTGGAGGTTCTGGGTGGGATAAAAGTTGTGGAAGGCAGAGGCGTCAATGATCTCAGTGAATGAGGGCGGTTAGACACTCTGTGACGATGCTCGTGGGATCGGATCGGGAAAGACGATATCTTCGGTGTTGGTGAGTATTATGAAGATAGCTGCTGAACACTTCGACGACGCTGATTTCCATGACTGTTGTTGAAGACAGCCACCAGAGAATCGAGTTTCCCATCACACCAAAGCCATCCGACCTCGGTGACCATTGTTGAGAACAGCCACCTGGAGGACAGATTTGCCACTCGCCTCGACGACCGACTACTTGGGGCGGACAGGCGTGCAGCCAACCTTCGTCTCCTTGCCCTGAATGTTGCAGCATTCCGACCACTGTGACGCTGGGTTAGCACGTGTCGGGACATAATCAAAGCTCGCTCAGAATGGACCAACCGTATGCGTGCAATACTGAGACCATTCAACGGCAGCACGGGTGCGATCGGCCTTGATGGCGATCGAGCACTGTGTCGACAAAGTTAGCGATTGTCCGCGACGATGAGCGACGAGGCAGGCAGAGGGGTCGTACTTGGCCCAGGTCTTTGTCGTAGATTGTGCCCTTAACTTTGGCGCATGCGCGCTGTGTGCTCTGGCCGTCGTAGCTGTTCTGGTTGGGGCCAGTGTAGCAGACGCACTTCATGAGGTCCCTGCCGATGTGAGGGGCGCCCGCGGCGGAGGCTGAACTGTGGAAGGTGATGATGGTCAGCTGTTGGAGTTGGTTGGAAGCGATGCTTGGGTGGAAGCTGTACCCGAGAAGGAGCACGGCGGCCGTGAGGGTGGACAACAGAGTGTGAGAGAGCATGGCGGTGGATTGAACAGTTGTTGTTTGGCTGTGGAGGCTTGTTGGGTTGATGACAACGTACGACGGGCCTTTATACAGTGCCCAGTCACTTTGCTTCGAAATAGCGCCAATGTTGAGTGTTGGGGTCGACCATGTCTCTCCCCATGAGCGATGAAACGGTGCTGTGATCGCTATGGACCGTTGCGGCGGTCCTCCTGTCTTTGCGCTGCCTGTGTAGGGCGACTGAGTGAATGTTTCGTGTCATCCATGGAGCGCTCCCGGTCGAAAACTCAATCGATGCCCTTTTCACCATTTCTCGAGGTCATGTTGGTCCAGGAATGCTTCGCAGGGCGAACACTAATTTCTGCTTTGGTACCAGAGCCCGGTTTCATCCAAAGCTACATCCCGGTCACCTTGGTCAGTCCAGTCCACGTTTCTAGAATGCTTCTCGGTATCGCTCTTGTCCCGAACTTCACCTCCGACGATGCCGTCTAAAGCCGCAAGATTTCAGCGGTCTTCAGGGAGCTTACAAAGTATCAAACAGGCCGAATCCAGCTCGATCGGTACATGCGTCCCTTCCAAGATTCCAACGCTTCAATGCCACGACCGATCATGTCCTATCGTGTTCCTTGAAACGAAGCCTCTGTCATTGTAGGCCATTGCGGCGGTCCCAGAGCGGTGAGGACCGTGAGGTTGACGCATACAGCATGGTTCGCGCTGTGTCTTAGCCTTGAGTGCTTCTACAACGCTGAACCCCGTCCGGATCGAAGGGATCCACTCTCTTCACTTCTTCCATACCAGGCTCAAGCATGTCTGACGAAACGTTGCTCGCAAAGATTCGCCCATCGGTCCCCTGCGTTTTCTCTCCAAGATCGGTCAGACAATCAATCGTGCATCGCCCACGATGCAACGATCGCAGCACATACCATTTTCAACAGAGTTGCATGGCCGCCGGATCGATCCAGTCATCCGTCTTCGACTCCTCCTTGACCTCCGTTCTACCCTTCTCATCACCCTTGAACTCGCTCACTCCATCCAGCTTGAACCCGACCTTTTTGCTCTTCGACACCGCCCTCCAGATCATCTTGCCTGCAGGATGATTTGGAAGAGGCTCGTTCTGACCAGGTGAATACAGGAAGTTTTCTCGATATGTCCCGCCGGGCACGGTGTAGTCGTCCCAGAAGATGCCTCTTCGCTGCAGTTCTGGTATCAGCAGTTCCACGACATCTTCGAATGTCTGCGGCATGAGCGCATATGCCTGTTGAAGCTTCGTTAGTCGACCAAATTTCACGCTTCCTGGCTTTCCCAAGCACCCACAATGTTGAACCCATCCACGTCGGCCTCCTCAACCCACCTTTCCATCTCATCCGCCACGGCCTCCGGCGTGCCCACACTTGTGACTCCTAGCCCTCCCACCATGATGTGTTCCGCTAGTGTGCGCTTCGTCCACTTCCCTCCGTTCACGTCCGGTGCCACCTTCAGCAGTCCTTCGATATAACTGCGAATGGCATTACTCTCCACATACCGCAACTCCTCGTCATCGGCGTACTTGCTCAAATCGACTCCAGTCCAACCACCGAAGAGAGCGAGTGCGCCTCCGTAGTCGCCGTATTGGATGTAGTCCGCGTACTTGGCTTCGGCTTCGGCTTGAGTACGTCCCAAGACGGGGCAGAATTTTGCGAGCACTTTGACGTCGCTTGCTGATCGGCCTTCTTCGACCGCTTTGGCACGGATGCCGGCGATGTTGCCCTTCACGCTCGCAGGTGCGTGAGCAGAAACAAAGACGCCTTCAGCATGCTTTCCTGCAAACGCTTTCCCTTCCTTCGATGTTCCAGCTTGCATGATTACAGGCGTGCGTTGCGGAGAAGGTTGGCAGAAATGCGGACCGGGAACGTCGAAGAATTCGCCGGTGTGATTGATTTCCCGGACCAGAGAAGGGTCGGTGTAGATCTCCGTTTTACGATTGAGTTGGACGGCGTCGGAGCGCCAGGAGGAGTTCCAGAGTTTGTAGACCACGGTCATGAATTCTTCGCACATGGCATAGCGGGAGGTGTGGGTGGGTTGGGCACTGTCTTTATCGGCTGTGACGGACGGCTGCTTTGGGAGGAGATTGCGGGCGGCAGAGTCGAGATAGCCAGTGACGACGTTCCATGCAAGACTGCGATAGACCGTCAGCACAACCCCTTCAGATCACAACGGAACGATCATACTCACCGCCCATCACTCAAATGATCAACCGTACTCAACCTCCTCGCCAGATGATACGGCATCTCATAACTCGTGCTGACAGTGACTCCAAACCCCAGACTTTTCGTCACAGCCGCCATCGCTGGCACCACACAAAGCGGTTCATTGACCGGCCACTGAGCTCCCGACTTGATCGCCGGAGTGAGGTTCTTTGGTCCGCCGTAGACGTCGTAGCCGCCCAGGACGTCGGCGATGAACATGCCGTGAAACTTTCCGCGCTCGAGGAGTTGAGCGAGAGACGTCCAGTGGGCGAGTGTGTTGAACTCCGTGGAGCGATCGTCCGGATGCCGCCAGAGACCGGGAGATTGGTGGCCGGAGCCTGTCAGAGTAGGACATGTTAGCAGAGTTTCAAGAGCTGAGGCATCGTCGTTGCAAAGTGACTTACACATCTCCACAAAAGCGTTCAGGATAAGCTTCTTCTTGGGCTTTGGTTGCACATCACCATTGGTCTGCGGGCCAATATTCGAGTCGAGTTGAGGTCTTCTTTGGCTTTGTATTTCACTTGGTGTCCTTCTCGATACCGAATAGCCCACACCGTTCGGGCGAGCTTGAATGTGGTCTCGGTTTGCAGCACTTTTTGATGCTGGACTGCTCACGCCATTCGTTGTGGCATGTCCGTTGATGCCACGAGGTGTGCCATTGGGCACTGCATGGCCCGAGACCATCTCTTGTCCTGCGAGACAGTCCAACAGCTGCAGGCTCCAGGACAATAGTCCAAGAAATCGTCAGTGGAACAAATCAGTGAGATGCTGTATAGGCATATGTGATGTTGTAGGTAGCTTAGGGTTGTGCGTTGGGGTTAGTCGCTCGTAGCTCGGCTAAGAGATACTCCGCCTACATGGGGAAAGTCGATGGCGTGCTGATTCGCGTGTGGTTGAATCTCTGCTTGACGGAACTATGTTCCTGCAAGTGATATCAACGTTCTGTGCAATGCCATTCGAAAATGAGTATCCTCTAGAGACAGCGGCGACGCCAAAGCCACCGGGCTGTCGCCAAATCCAAACGCCTCGCTATGACATGTCCAAAGCTTGTGGACGATACTAGAAGGGTATCTCGTTCCGTCTCTGTTTTTCCTGCAGGCGTCCTTCCCACTACACCTCCTGTCGTTTCTCTCCCGCTTCCAAACGCATCACATAACCGCACACTTTCCTTCCCTCTCACCCCTCGGACTCCGATGCGTAAACACACTCTTCTTCTCCATATAACTCCCGACGTCTGCCTCCAAAAATTCCTGCCTCCCCTTCCCGCGATGGAAAAAACCGCCTATTCTTCCCTTCGCCCTCCCCATGTCCCTCCCGCCTGTGACCACATACGCCGCACTCTTCGTGCTCCTCTCCGACGACGTCCTCGCCAGTCCGCTCAGAGGTTCCATCACCTTCCCCGAGTCCCTCAACGTCGGCGTCGAAGCAGCAGCAGGGGGATGCCAACCCGTGACGGGATGCGCGACGCTTCCCGCCTTGCCAAAGCTTTGAACCGTCCGCAGTGGAACGTGGTCGCGGGACTGGTTGGTGGGAAAGAGAGAGGCCGAGCCGGAGGATGACGGATTCTGCATGGCGGCTGCCGCGGCCGCGTTGCGGAAGGCTTGCATGTGAGGCGGCAACCGCCTGGAGGTGGGAGAATAGTACGAATCGTTACTATATGTGCTGGGATTGTAGGAGCCGGCGGAGCTCGGGGCGCGGGAGGGAGAGGTCTGATTGCCCGGGGCGAGGGCGGAGAAGCGAGGATTATATGAGAGTTGGGAGAGTTGGCGCTGAGGAATGCTGTGGACGTATGGCGAGATCGGGGACGCCGAGCGGTTGTCGAGGCGCGACACCGGCGAGATGATGTCCCACGGCTCATCTCCGTTGTCCGAGCGAGGTGCAGGAACTCCACTCATTGGAGAGACGGCGTTGCCGTACGCCCGCTGTAGACCACGAGGGAGACTGGCGATGGTGCCATATGGTGCCATGGTCCCGTTCTGGCTTTGCGAGTCGAAGGTGCGAGTACTGCCGGCGGGAGAGTCGGGTCGATGAGGCTCACCTCCACGGAGGGTTGGCGTGAAGGAGCGGGCGGCAGGGAAAGGTGAGGGTAGGCCACCCGTGGGCGAGACTCCTGGAAGTGGTGAGTTTGACCGCTCTCCGCTACCCCCAGCGACTGGGCTGCCATCCAGGACGCCATTGGCTCGAGAACTGCTTCTGGGTGGGAATTCCGTGATATCCTCGTCCATCCTCTTCGCCTTGTTCGGGTCAAACATCTGCGGTCCATCCAGCCCAGCCAGGGCACGGAACTTCTGCGGCAGAGGCGCATTCGGCTCTTCGCTATACTCTGGCAGACTCAAGAAGTTCCCACTCGACTGCTCCACGCTGATGCCTTCCCGATTCCTCTCCTCCAAGGTCTGGAATCGATGTCTCTGCGCATTCGAAGCCGCGCGCTGCAAGGAGGCATGCGATCTTGGCTGACCAGGCATATATGGCTCTTCGTACACATCCGCCTGCTCATTGCTCTCCATTAAATCTGGCAAGCTCCTAGCTCCGTCAGATTGCATCGTGCCGATGGAAATTATGCTGGCCCGACTGCGGCCATGATGTCCCATGCTCGAATTGGTGAAAGCCGGACTGACTCCTCGCTGAGATCGCGAAACGATGGTGCTCGCTGCTCGACCGATGAGCGCGGGTCGTTGGTTCAAAGCGCCTCGGTTGTGCTGAGCCACTGATCTCTTCCTCACCAATGCCACTTGCTCGGCGACGTCTACCTGCTCTTCCTCCAGCATTTGGGGCGGACATTTGCCAAGAATCAAGCTGAACGTCTGGCCAGGCTGTCCCGAGAATTGCGGATCGAAGTCGAAAAGTATGATCCTTCCACCCTCCACGTCCTCTACTCCCTCATCGCCATTCTCACTCACTCCGCCGGGACTTGTCACGATCAGCCTTCCCTGCACGGGTACCAAGTTGTCCGCCGGCGCCGGCAACGATGGGCTACTATGCATCCATCGCACCTCGCTGAACGGACACCCATACCCTTCGTCCAGTTGATGATCAATGCTATGCGCCTCCACCGGGGTCTCCTCATCCTGCTGTTTAGGCGGCACAATGTACAGTCGAATCGTGCGATCGTTGACTATCACAGCGATGGTATCGCCGAATTCATCAATCGTAGGACAAGAGTGTACCGCAGCGCCGAGGCCGCCGTTGGTGGACAGCGGCGGAAAAACGACAATGGGAAATTCGATGTTGCCGTATGTGAGGTCGCTCATGCTGAGAAGTCCGAATGTATCTTCGAGACCGTTCCAGGCGAAGAGCTTCTCATTGTTGGTCTGACGATTCTCTCGCATAAAGACGGCGTGGCTGCTGTTGCGGATGTTCTCGGGATGGAGGAGGTTGGAGCACCAAGCCTCTTTCAACTCTTCGTGGGTCGGAATGTTGCTGTGGGAGGCGGGAAATACAGGTACTGAGACGACGACCGTGGACGACGCATTCACTCGAGTGGTAGTTCCCAGTAATGTTGATCCGTCTTCGGAGAATGCCAGTCGGTCCACTTTGACGCTTCGGACAGCTCTTCGATCCGTTGGCATTGCCTTTGGGTCCAAGGAGAAGATCTCGATGCCTCCCTCATAAGCCGCTGCCAACAGGCCGCCTGTCGGTGCGAGAGCAATGCAGGTCGTGGGATAATCCAGCTTGATTGTCCGACTCCGCCTGACTTTCAATCCAATATCGTAGACATTAATCGTGTGATCGTCTGCCAGAACCGCCATTGTACTCCCCAGATCCGTCACCTCCACCGCGAGCGGCCTTCTCTTGAGCGCATATTCCTGTGTGATGCCCACTGGCAATGCGGCTGCTTGGAGCACAAATAGCCTCGCGCTGTTATACGCTGCGACCCTCCTCCCTCGGGGCGAAATTGAGAACCCAAAAGCTTCTCCCGTTGGGAATCCTGCAGACGCCGTAACGCTGTTCGACACCAGCTTAATGATGTGTATCCTGGGACGATTCGGCTCGACATCCTTCAATGACTGCCAGCTGTAACGCAGGCACTCCTTCTGCGGTGAGATCGTTGTGGTACCCAGAGATGAACGAGTAGAGGTTCGCCGATGCAAAGCGCTATACTGCATCGGCGCTTGGTTGGCCGAGGAGGGATGGATCGAGCCGTCAACGTTGGTCGAGCCTGGCGCTGGAAAGTAGCTGAGACGAGAGGCTTGCTGGAGGACGGGAGACGGATGGCTGTTGCGGGAACTGTTGATAGGCGTTGTCGTTAACGTGCTGCGGCGTTCGGTATGCTCATCATCATCCTCTGCGCGCTGCTCTTGCCCATTGATTTGGAATTGTATGGACTGCTGCCGTGGTCGCGGAGATGTGTTTGTTGTTTCAAGCGTGGAAACGGTATCATTAGTTGAACGATTGAGATCAGCAGAGACAGTCGCAGTAGAGCTGGGACTGAACAACGAAGGCGATCCTTGATGTCTGGCCTTCAAAGGTGAAACGCTGGGCAGTGGAGATTCGAGGCTTTCCAAACTGACAGCCCTGTGGAACTTGGCCGACGTACGACTCGGTGGCTTGTCCTGCGGCAGAGTGTGCGACGACGAAGATGCACCCGTTTCCGTATCCGCTTCTTCCTCGACATCGCTCACATTGTGCTCGTCGTATGTGTATCCATCTCCCAAAATGCCGTTGATATCCTGAGATTTGCCCCTCGCTGCGCTCTCCTCTTCCAGCTCTTCCTTCAATGCAGCATCCGTCTCTTCCCCATCGGGCTCCGGTGATACCAGAGGCCAGTTTGGACGATCCCACAGGTCTGTGCCGTTGAGCGTCACCGTATGTCGTCGCTCGTCCGCCGCTGGTCCTTCGGATGCTTGCCTGCGCTGCTCAGACATGGCACTTCTATGCCGTGCTGAACGAGCCGAGAGGGTGGAGGGCACAGGCATGGTCGAGGAACCGGTGCCGAACTACTTCACCCACCGTATGCGACGGGAGCTCCAGACCTATGAAGGATTCCCGGCGTAGCGATCGCCAGGCCCAGCGAATTACCGTAGAACATGCGCGGGTTCATTGACTCGTGGGCGTGGTGGCCGGACAGATGCAAAAACTCGTTGCTTTCGTCATTCGTGAGGCTGTCCGTCGTGCTTCGTCGTGATGCTTGCGCTCAAACGTGTTCAGGTTTCAAACTTACTCTCACTCCGCGCGGAGTCAGACGCTCGTATCTGCTGCGGAGTCCTATGCACAAACCTGCAGTGGTGGAATTTGGAAGACAGCGACTCGTGCAGAAGCGAGCGCACACGATGTTCTCGGCGAATGAAAGCGTTCGGACCCTTCCTTTCTGCATCGGATCTTCCGCTGGAGACAAGGACATCTTTTGTCTTGCGGCAGAAGATACGACACCAGACAAGAAACGACTGATTATTCACGAATACGGTACTGCTCGCTGCATTGAACACTGGAAAGGATGCATCGAATTAATGATCGCCAGGGGCCATGAAGCTCAAGGTCCTGGTAAGTTTCAACGCCTCCGGCGCATGTTTGACGATCCGGCAGACTCCTAATGTAGTAGTGTACCATATAAGAATATTGTGATGGTGAGCGATGAGGTCAATGAAAGGTCGAAAGCAATTGACCTAAGACCGCACCATTCGCACGAACGACGGTTTCAATCCGTAAACGAGTTCGATGCCTCAAAATGGCTAGAACTATGTTCGTGGGTCGGTCGTTCGTGGCATAACGACCAGGATTATCCTTCTCGAATAGACCGGTGGAAAGTCTCCTTCCTGGACCCCAAGCGACCTCATTCCTTCTCCTCGCACTCTCTTCCTCGCATTCTTTATGAGCTCGACCATCAACGATCATACACAAACCCCACAATCTTCCTCCCGACCTTCCTCGGCGGCGGACTGATCACATGTCCACAACTGGCACTTTTCGAAGGATGCATATCCTCCATCCAGCTCCTCATCAACTCGCACATCTCCGTCTGCCCTGCCACGGCTACTCGCAGCTGATCCTTCATGGTGTCGAGCCTAGAGTCTCGATCTACATTGACCTTCCGAGAGGTCTCTGCCAGCGAGCGAGTCTGTGAGGAGATCTGACGAAGAGAATTTTGTGTCGTATTATTCTGAGCCGCGAGAGACTGTATGGCTGTGGCATTCTGGTCGGCCAAGGTATGGATATCTTCAAGGCTCGCAGCAACACTGCGAAGGTCTGATTTCAAGTCTTTCGGAACCGGTCTTTCAAGCAGAGTGTTATGTATACTGGCGAGTCGATTGGTGAGTGGTCCAAGATCGACTGATCTGTACCGGTTACCCAGCTCCTTTTGCATCCCAAGCACTGATTTTAGCTCCTTGGTGTTCTCGACGGTGGAATCTCGAACGCTGGACAGCGCTGGCACCATATCCTGAATCGCGGCTCGAACGGCCTCGATTGCTTCGAGTCCTGGTTCACGAGCGTTGTTCTCAATGGCTTGATGGACTTCCATCGAAGCTGGCACGACTGCTTCATGCTCGGACGTTCTCTCTTCCAACCACGCCCTCACAACCCCAGAATTATCCTCCACCGCCGATTGCAGACTATCCAGCCTCTCGATCACCCGTGACAGCTCTAGCACAGACACAACTGCTGTCGTTTCAGGAGAATCCTCCCTACTCTTCTTCAACTCTCGATGCTCCTCCACCAGTTGCTCGACAGTGCCTTGTATTCGATCCAGATACGTCCAAAGATGCGAAAGATCCAGGAACTCCGCAGAACTTCTCCTCGGCGAGGCACCTTCCAGCATCGTGCGTATGCGTTGCTCACTCTCGGCTTGTGCTCGAGCCATGATCTCCATCCGCTCGGTGTGTGCCGTCAAGACATCGTTCATGTGTGCCAGCTGAGTCGAGATATCCCCGTGGTTCGCAGGCCCTACGTCCAGCGGACTTTCAACTGCTCCGACACCTCTTCTTCCCTCCACTTCCAATCCAACACCGCCAACATCAATAACACTATCCCCTCTCTCCTTCCTCCCACCAACCACATCCTTCTTCCCACTCTTCGCCACCTCCAACGACTCCCGTCGCCGATTCGACGAAATCCCAGCAAAATGCGTCGCCGCCCTCGGACTCAACACCGGCCGTCCAACAGCCTGATGATGATTCACAGCAACAGAAGCCTCATCCTGCCTCTCCTCAGAAATGCTATTCACATCGCCCTGACCCTGGCGGACAGTCTTCAGATTGCTCGTCGTACGCCGGCGCTTTGGGCTAAGCCACGACATGGTGGGCTTATTCCGCGTCGCCGAGGCTGCGGTCGAGGCGCTGTAGGATGGGGTCGATGGTGTAGACATTGTTCGGAGAACGCGATCTGGAGGATCTGGGCAGGCGTAAAAGAAGTAGAGAGGAAACTGTGCGAAAGTATCCTACCTTGTCCAGTTCAGTGTACTGATGGCCAGGTATCTCGACCCGGTGTAACGCATAGACGACTTGGTCGTCGACATCACCATGATCATGTAGACGCGGCTGGCGACATGGCGATGGCGGAGAAGGCGCGATATTAGAGGCTCCGTGGATCTTGGGTGGCAGGGAAGTGCGAGGTCGAGTGACGTGCGGATGGCAGGGGTGGTAGATGCAGGTGGACCGAAAGGTGGGTGTGCGGGCTTCTTGTTGCGTTTCAGGCTGCACTCGCGGTTCTGATCCGCCGGCTGGACGTTGGCTATTGTTGGACTGAGAATGGGGAGTTGGCGTCGAGATCTGGTATGAAGCAAAGCACCTCATGCTATCGCCTCCTCCAGAGCCAGCCGTGCTGAACATGACCCGCTTCGACCACTGGGTCAGGACAGATGTAGTCGACTGAGTGTCCAACATGATGTAAGCTCAATCTATGAAGCTGTCTTCGCTACCTGATTAGATATTCTGTTCTAACCGATTCATGCCGCGTGCAAAGGGGAGATTGGTACTTTTAACCCGGAAACATCGTCTCCTCTTCTCATGCATCCACTCATAGCGACATCAGTTTCATACTAAAATGCGCTCGCCTTAAGACCATGCTCGCGTGCTCGCGCGCCTTGTCAAGATGCAAAGCAATCCAGTCTGCAGTCCTTCGTCCTGTCAGTTTGAGCTCAGCGCCGTTGCAACCGTTCGTGCCTCTCCGCCATTCCCCTTCTATCCCAAATGCCAGAAATCCCCAAATACCGAAACAAAATCAGCCACCGCCTCTTGCCTCCCCCTCTCAAGGCCTGCTCAAATGCGAGTCCGCCCATCTCCGAATCCTCGACCGCGAAGAATCCTCATCGTCCGATCTCGGCTCGTAAGCAGGCGGCGGCGTGCCAGTCCTCACCGCAATGTCGTATGTCGGCGGAGCATCCATAGTATCCACAGAGCGGCGAGCATGTCTCGGACGACGAACATTGTACTCGCTCGCGGAAGCGCCAGCACTTTCACCCTGCTCCAGCTGTTCCAAATGCCTGACCCACAGACTCACAAACGGCGTCGATCCAGCCGCAGAAGTATCCATCCTCACCGCCGGCGTGGGCGCAGGCGCAACAGGAGCCACGTTCCTCGCCGCTTCACTCCTCGCCTCCTCCGCCTTGTCATAGCTGTTTCTCCCTCTGTCCGCCGGCGACGATCCACTCGAACTGCTCGAACTCGTGCTCGCTCTCCGTCGTTGTCTAAAGTCTGCGATCCAGCGATCGCGTTCGCGGGTGTCCATGACGAGAAATGCAACCCATTCACTGGATGAAAGTTCATCCGGCTCGATTTCGCGCATGCGTAGGACCGAGGCGGCGAGGTGGCGGCGTTGGATGGAGAGTGGGCGGTTGGTGATTGCTTCGACTTGCAGGAGGCCCATGCCGCCTGTGCGGATCGCGGGTGTGTTGTACATTGCTGGGCGGCGGGCGCGGGGAGCCATGTTTGCGGTTGGGAGGATGGTCCGGGAGGTCTTTTGAGGTCGCAAAGTGGTGGTCAAATGGCAAGTCAAGAGTGCGGGCGACAATCTCTTCTTTGCCGTGATTATTGTCTCTCGACAAGCGAGGGGAATATGTGTGATTTGGAGAAAGACGGGATGTAAGAGAAAGAAGTGCAACAAGACTCCAAGGGGGGAGAGGTCGCGTGTGGGCCGACGCTTCCGTCTTGCTCCTCAATCGTGATCGCTACTCTCCACCGTGACTCGTCCTTTTGGCTTTCCAAGCCTGCAGGTACATCCCGAGCCCCCACTGCTGCTATAGAATGTGGTACGGTACTCGACTTGGCTGGACTGGTGGATTGGAGAGGCTGGCCGAGGATTGCCGGAGCTCACATTTGCTCTACCTCGTTGCGGTAAATATATCCATACTCCTGCAGGAGATGCCGTTCACGAAGCTGTCAATAGCATGAATTGCAAGCATTGCCTGTTCTTTCATGGAACGTGGATACATTCTCCGTAATTCACGCATGCTTCGTATCATCAATGACCAGTCTGTCAGTGGAGAGGGGCATATCTTCCAAATGGCGGGGCGTAGATCTATCTGTTGTGGATCATCAGACTGACCATCAGTGAAGTGCACGTGACTAGTGCCAAGGCATTCCCACACACAGATAGCTGAAGTGAGAATCTCACACTTGAGATTCTCTCCGCATGACAATATATACCTGCCAATCAGAGGTCTTCTTCCACTCAGCTTGAGTCCAATCACAACACTATCAACGCCAAAGTGGAGCATGATGTAAGCAGCAATACATCCGGCGGGGAGGCTTGGGAGTTGGCAGCTGAGAGTCTCTCCGTCTACGAACGACTCTGGGCAACTTGGCGGAGGACCTCTTTCACGTGTCATATTGCGGCATTTGTCGACACGTCCATGTCATGGTCATTGCGAGATTTTCGGGATCTAGTCCGGCTGGAGTCCCAGACTTCGAAGCTGCTCCTGGTTCACCGCCCTCATCAGGAGGCTTGTGGCTAGACGGACAAAGGGGCGGACAGGTCGCTGTATACGTATGCAGTATACGGTACAGCACAATTCAATTCGAGCTGTCGGTAAAAACGCTGGCAGGAATCACACAGAAACTCCACGAATCCAAGGTAATTCTTCACCATCACAATCGATTGGCCTTGATCGAAATCCAGACCTGCTCTCGTTACACCAGGACCATCGACATTCGACGACATGACAGCTCGAGGCTTATAGCTATTCGCTATCTCCAATTGTTTCCTTGTGTCGAAGCATTCGGTGTTGAGCACAGGTCGGGTCGGAGACCTGCAGCTCGCAGACTTCGAAAAGGCCGTGCAAGAATTCCACTCTCAACCCCACCGCCTCCTTGACATGGGAGGTCGAAGTACAACACAAACCTTCGATTTCCTTCCCATACAACCTCATACCATCACAACCTCGCCAAAGGCCCGTCACTCCTCACCACCCCTAAACACGCCTTCGTAATATCCTCCACCCTCGTACACCCCGTCAACTGCATACACCTCTTAAACTCCGTCTCCAACATCTCCAACATCCTCTCCACGCCCTTCTCCCCATCATACGCCAAGCCCCACAACACCGGCCTGCCCACCCAACAACACTCCGCCCCCAACGCCAACGCTTTGAAAATCTCCGTCCCACTACGAATGCCTCCATCGATATGGATCCGGATCCTCCCCTTCGCCGCTTCCACACATTCCGGTAGGGCATCGATACTCGCCGGCACGCCATCTAGTTGTCGTCCACCATGATTACTCACAAGAATGCCGTCGCAACCCCACTCGATCGCTTTGAGCGTGTCTTCCGCTGTCAAAACGCCTTTGATCCAAATCTGCATCTTTGTCACCGATCGAAGCCACGGAATCTCTCGCGCCCATGAATGATCGTCAACCATCACCGACGCGAATCCGTCGTCATGCGTCTGCTTCCGAATCTGCTCCGAGTCGCGCTTCATAATCGGGTTCCCCAGTCCCTCCGGGATACGAAAGTCATTCCGCCATTCATTATATCGCACGCCCAGAACCGGACTATCAGCAGTCAAAAAAATCGCCGTACAGCCCTGCGCCTCCGCTTCGCGGATAACGCTAAGCTGTAACTCCCGATCCTGGAGCGTGTACAACTGAATCGCATGGGCGATGTTGCCAACTTCTTTTCCGGCGGAGCGGATGGCGGAGATGGAATAGTTGGCGTAGCTGGAGATTCCCATGTTCAAGCCGCGCCGGGCACAGGCCCGGGATGTGGCGAGCTCGCCGTCTGGGTGGGCCATGGCTTGAAGTCCCGCGGGAGAAATGCAGAGCGGGAATGGGATGCGGCGGTTGAGACAGGTGGTGGAGGTGTCGCATTTGGAGACGTCGGCGAGGACGCGGGGGCGGAGTCGGTATTTGGCGTAGGCGGTGGTGTTTTCCGAGACGGTGATTTGGTCGGTTGAGCCGGAGTTGTAGAATTCTGGGAAATTCCGTTAGATGGAGTGTCTTGTTGAGGAGGATCGAGTTGGCGTCTTTCTGATACATACCCCTTGCTGTTCTGGTGAGTTTCTTGTCCGCGGCTGCTTTCAGGTCGGCCATGCACAAAATCTTGAGATCTTCACCGCTGGCGGGGATGGGAACTGGTTGGCCTGCCATGATGGGGAAATTTGGAATCTGCTGTTGTTTCGGTCTAGATTGTGGTCGAGTCGAAGAGAGAATATGATCGGCGTAAGGTACGGCTCATATATGGCCAGCAAAATGTACTGTGATGTTCGACCTGAAGGGCGCAGGAAGTCTTGTCGACCACAAGGGCGAGGGAAAAAGTGGTACCTCCGGTGGTGTTCTCTCGACGTTCCGAGATTCGGGTCTGGAGCTCATCCTCGAGGTTTGAGCTTATCGGCTGAATTGCGTTCTCGATGCCAGCAGCACCTTTGCTCAAGCAAGTGTCCACGACGGGTCGATACTCATACTCCGGAGGGCTCGCCTGTAGAACTCACGAAAAAAGTGATGCACAAGGTCAGGAGACGTCAAGGGGAAGTCTTGCCGAAGCGTCAAGTTGCGGCCACGAAAATCGACCCGGCACAGGTTTCCATTCTCGCCGTTTGCCTGAATGATCGATTAGGCGGTGACCAGAGAGCTCTGCTGTACACGACCACCATCATGGCTTCTTTCAGCGTCTTTGAAGTTTGTAGACGCCGAGATGGAATGACACGTTTCTTCGTTGAAGATCGTGCCCTCGCCGTCTTGGTGGAGCTGAGTCATCGAATAGGAGCGGGATGTTGTGGATCATCAGACTGACCATCAGTGAAGTGCACGTGACTAGTGCCAAGGCATTCCCACACACAGATAGCTGAAGTGAGAATCTTACACTTGAGATTCTCTCTGCATGACAATATATACCTGCCAATCAGAGGTCTTCTTCCACTTAGCTTAAGCCCAATTACAACAGGTTATGAGCCCGACGTAACTACTACACACTTAAGGAAGAATTGTCTGTTCTAAGCGCAGCCACTGGAACCTTACTGTACACTGTTTAGACAGTTGACTAGCGAGCCGAGAAAGAGCTAGTTACAACAATAGCCGCAATGCAGGCCAATGAGTTTAAGACTGCGAAGGAGAATGAAGTCCTAAGAAAGGGAAGTAACTTCTCAGACTGGTTAAGGAT
>JYJE01004939.1:0-124636 GCA_000983655.1 Zymoseptoria brevis | reverse complement strand
AGGGAACGTATTATATTAATATCCTTACCGTCGAATGTACGAGAGTTACCTGTGTTGTACTAATTGTTCGTACCCTCGTCTATATACTACTATTAACGTCGTCGTCGCCGGCGCCAGTCAATTAAGGCTAACGCTAATAAGATGGTCACTGGCGCTCATCAAATGGAGCTGGCGCTCATCAATATAGCGGTGCCTAAGGCATCGCACGGTGTTTAGAATTTAACCGCACGGTGTTTAGAATTTAACCGCACTGCGTTTAGCAGGTCCCCAAAAATCGCTGGAATTGGACATTGCAGCAATATGCGTGCGCAATGCGACGCTGTCAAAAGCCCGACTGGGCCCAGCGCATGAGCTCCACTCCTACCACGAGTATCAGGATGTTGGAAAACAACACCCTCCCGAGTGGACCCTCAGCAGACACATGACTGCGGTCAGGTCATTCCCATTCACGGGTGGTCACCGCGGATCAATACCGCTGTCCGATTTCAGTCCTCCCAGAGACGATACCCTGGTCGTACCCGCTGCTCCATACCGGCTGTTGGAATGCTGGTCGATGTCACAATCCGTCGGCGCGGCACGCTCGACTGTACTCTTGAGTCTTGACCCTCTTGAGGTAAGCAATGCGGGCTTCGGGCTACGACAGACAGCGATATTTTTCGTCCGATTTTGATCACTTGTCAGGCATGGCTGTAAGTTGCTGCTACGATGATGGTCACAGACCGACAATCTACAATGGAGAAGTGGTCCATAGCCCGCGGGCATGAATCCATCATTGCCTCGGCCAACATTCAACGAGTGTTCGGAAATGTCGGGATTTGCCCGAGCAACATGGCGCCGTGGGTCCCGGCTATCTCGTCGCTTTACCTGCGACGCTTTATGTGCGGAACATCTGCACTTCACACCACCCACGCTTGCCCGCACAGCGCCGCCGCACAGGGTGCGTCACACTCATGTTGTGGCTGTCTGATGCTGTGCGACGATCCACCAAAGGGCGACCACCTTGTCGGGTCACAGCTGTGTTGTATCCCGTTCCTGACAGCGACGTCACTTCTCGATTGGCCTCGTGGCTAAGCCATTTCGGAAGGCTACGACACAGCGGCTCTTAGACATGACACGTGAGTAGCATGTTTGAAAACTTATCTGGCCGGCCTGTCATGTATCATGTGCGAGTCGTGGGCTGAACAACTGCCGACGCTCGGCTGTTGTGCCCCGAGAGCCACAACTCCCGTTCTGGACAATGCCCGACTGTACTTGAAAAGTTTCTGGTTCGATCCTCCTCGCTATACTCTCTAGGCCACGACTATCACTGGCAGAGGCAAGTCTTCTCCGCAACAGATTATGCAATGTGGAATCAGCAGGTATTGTTCCACACCATGCGACCCATTCAGCAAGCAAATGACAGGGGTCCGCTGGTCTTATTCTTGGGTCCACAGCAGGGAAATTGTGATGCAGGATCAGGTTCACACAGGCTCGTTCCTGAAGGACCAAGATTCCCGGAAGAGAACTGGTTGTTCGCATTAGTGCTGTCCAGGAGGACGGCCAATTAGAGCAGTGCAACCGTTCACAGTCTGCACGCATCGCATGGATTGCGGCGAAGGGCATCTCAACGATCGGGCCAAATGCTACTTTCAGTCCAGTCCCTCTTTCAAATCCCAACTTCTAACGCCGAGACGCAGGGCATGGCCGTCAGGAGCATGTTAGGCGACCGGATGCCATCCAGCGGATTGTTCTGGATAATCTCGGTATCTGGCAGTGGGCACAGTCTCATTCTCGCACTGTGTGGTATGGATCCCTTGTTGCCCTCAACACAGACAAGCGCGTAGGTCGGTTCAGGATCGTGCCTGTGGGACGGTCGGGGAGCCGGGTGCAGATCAGGTTCAGGCCTTTGGGACCACGAGTCATCTCTCAGGTAGCCTTCGGCTGAACAATCTTGCAGAGGAGCCATGAACGAAGTCAGACAACATTGAGCGCATGGCAATTCGAGGTAGCGTTTCGAAAGCAGCGACGGAGGTGGCTTGCAAATCTCGTGCTCAGCCCAAGAACGCGCTCGATCCAGAAGGAAAGCACAGCGAATTTGCAGAGACCTGACATCACTGCCATATCTCCAACGAGATCTACATCACGACAACGTCAGCACTGGCGGCTGGAAGTGGAATTGGTCGGTCGAATGCAGCTCATAACTGCGTATGCGGAGCTGTACAATCTGCCTCAGCACATCGAGAACTCGCAGCGCCGATCCATGTGCTCTGCTCACCGTTCACAGTTGCCAGGCCGCACAGGCGCTAGACGGCACCGTACAATGCCACTTGGCGCGATCTCAATGGGAGAAGATACTCATTCTACTCTATCGCTGGGATTGCCTTACATGGTGAAATATCATGCACGTAGGATCGGCAAGAACATCATTCCACCATTTTCCCCGGGCTGGCTGACAGACTCAATATCTCACATGAGCTGAGAGAACAGAATCACTCGAGCGAGATCAGGTCCGCCGCCACGCATTCGTCTTGGCCCTCTCTGCCGGGCTTACCCTCGTTCAATGATCCATTTGAGTAAGGCGGTGAGCAGGAATCATGACGCAGCCCGGTGCGCCTTCGGTACCAATCGCTCGGAATGCGATGTGAGCGGTGTGCTGTACCACCGCCGAGCGGACCTTCAGTCCCCGTGTTGGTGGTATGTTGCACTTCTCGGACCGTGAGATGTGCGGGCAGAGGATATCCAAGTCGACGGCAGTGAGCTGCGGCTGATCTCTTGTCGACTCCCATGCGACAGTAGGCGAAATGTCTGTCGGCTCGAATTAACATCGGCCCCACCCGACGAGAAGACGCTCCATCTCGATGTGCTGTGCACTCTTTGCCTCGATTACACGTTTACCGAGTCACAAGAAGGAGTGGCTTTCACGTCTCCCATTGACCAAAGCTAGGTTGTTGACAAAAATCCCGAGTGTTTCGGACATCAACTTCACTTTCTACAGGAGTGAGAAAAGACGGCCTTGCAACGCAACGAAAGCAGAGCATGTCCGCTGAATTTATGCAAGTGCGTTGCAACTGCCACTTGCCAGCCAGCATACCCGCGTATGGGTGTGAAGTTGCAGTCGCCAAACGGATTCAATATGAGTGGTAGGTACTGCCGATGTTAGGAGCAAGCCAACGATAACCTTCCATCTCTGTCCCACTCGCAACTCTTTCATCACAACGACCTCATTCTCCCGCTCGCTCAGCGACAAAGTGCACGAAACACCATATCTAACGCAGATTCTTGATGAAAAGAAATATAGACAGCAGCGCCGAACCTACCGACCACTCCGCTTGCCTTGACCATCCATGGAGGACACGACAAATCCTCACCCAGTGCCTGCGCCACTTCTTCGCAAGCGATCTCTGCATCGACTCTTCTCGCAACTACATATCGGCTCCTCGGAAGTCAGTCCTAGTGATCACAGCTCCATCTTCGATGCTGTGCCATACCCGCATTCGTCCAGGCTCTCGTCAGGATACCTTTCCGACACTGACGACGAGGATGGCTCATCCTTGGCGAAGGACTCACTACAGAGCATACTCTCAACCTACGCAAGTCCGAACCTGACAAATCGGTCCGCTGGTACCAAGCTCTTCACCATCTCTGAGCAGAAGAGTGTACCTACCCTAAAGACCGTGCCCTCAAACTGGACTTTGCAGCGCCGCATTGTCACGACGCCACCACAGATCTCTCACAATGTCGCGGAGGCACATCTCTCTCGTGCCGGCCATCGCCGCTGTTTTTCGGTCGACGAGAACGCACTGCAACATCATCGTGGGAGTGAAGTCTCGGCTACAGCCTCACTGACTTCGGACTCCGTCATGCAAAGCGGCGACCGACCTGCGCCACTTCGAATCCCAATTCGCCCCGTCCAACCACCGTTCAAACCACCTGAGCGTGCGCAGACGCCGGCTGGCTTTCCACGCTGGCCAGGTGAGCGAGACTACCGGCCGAACGCTGTTCGACAGATTGTCAGGCCATCCCAGATGTCCTTTCGGGAATCGTTCAACGAGTACCTTTACAGTTCTCCGGCCCGGGGACTGCGACTCAGAGACGTCGTGAGAGGTCAAAGGCGAATTCTGCTGGATACGCCTACTCGGACGGGGGCGAGATTCTGGAGACCGCCGACTAGTGCACATTCCACGAGAAGGTTTGAAGGAGTAGAGTCACATCCTTTCGGGGCAGCACCAGCGAAGACTCAGGACCAACGTACTGCTTATGATGGCGAGGATCCACGCCACGGAGAAGTTAGGCTTCCGACTGCACAGGCCACTCATTTCTATGCAACGTCGGTCAGACCCGCACTGCACGACGATAGGACTGTCGCCCACAATCGTCCTGATGAGCTCACGGCTTCTCAGAGAGCTCTCCGTCACGCTTCTGGAAATGCTGTGATAGTCTCTCCTCAACGAGCCTCAACTCGTGCCAGCATTCGGTCGATCCACGTACCTATTCGAGTACGCAATGCAGCCCATGCAGTGTTCGCTGAAGCGGAACTAGGTCAGATCGAGTCTACGCCCGGGACAATAAGGACAGTCGACATAGTCAATAGCTTTCCGGAGCCTCCTGGTCATTTTCACGAGCATCAGAGAAGCGACGAAGGACCTCGGATATGTAGACCAATGCCTTGGTCTTTGTTCCCAAAGGAAAAGAAGCCCGATGATGGTAATACCATCAAGTCTTTTGGCCGTAGACTGCAGAAGAAGATTCGGCCTCAAGCTCTGCCTGAGAACTCGCCATCTACAGTGGTACAATGCGCGGCACTGGCGTCAAATGGAACGATGCGCGAAGAAAGCTCTGCGCGCTATCGTGATTCGGGCACTGCGATGTATGATGAATGTCGCCCCCCTTTAGCAAGTCCGAGCCTCAGACAGGATCGTTCCAGCGATAGCGGCATTCAAGCCCTTGGGACAAGAGTGCTGCATACTCTGAGTCGATCGGAAACCCAAAGAGCACTGTCGAATGGAGCATTGCGTTTCAGTAGTCTACGTCAAGCAAGTGTCCAGCATTCTGCCTCTCTAGCACACCCGAAGCCGAATCAGAACTCGACATTGCATCATTCTACGCATACGGCCGCCGCCAGCCCAAGGACAGAGAGACCTTGCAAGCACAAACCTGCGAAAGTCCCCATGAACAAGATGAACAAGACGCCTCTCCGATCGATCACCAACCAACGACCCATTCACTTTGACGGCACATCACCGCCTGCACCACACATCCCACCTGAACCCACCATCACCACCCAGGACCACGCATTGCCGCATCCAGCTGCCGCTCTCAACCCAGCCGACATTTCCAATCGCAACTCGTCCGTAATTGTGATCAGCATGGACCCAAACTCGCCCGCCTCGCCCACCACGACCTTTACTAACGCCCATCCGAATGGTCTGACGACCTTTCATTCACCACCCCTGAATCACTCGTCCACAGGCCACACAAACCACACAAACCACACACACACGCCCTCTGTCTCGGCCACACTTCCCGGGCGCGCTTAGCTGGTGCACCGCCGCAACCAACGCGGAACCTGGCGTCATCGCATGCAGCGCACAACTTGTTGGCGATGCGAGGTAGCGGAGAAGAAGAGAAGTGTGTGGGAAAGAGTAAGAAAGAGTCTAGAGTATACTTGCTTCTGTCATTATCGAGGCTATGACGATGATGAGGATCCATATTGGAAGAGGAGAAGGAGTGAGTGGCAGCAGAGACAGAGTGTGGTTAGTTCGGAGTAGGCAGGAGGTCCGATTTGACGTTGCGTGATGGCCTATTGTACTGGAGATTAATCTTAGCCGCTACGCACCTATTTGTAGTACCACAAGAGTAACCGACAAAGAGAATCGTACGCAGCTGAAGTTCGACTTGATGATTCCGTCAATCACGATTTTGAAAGAGGCTACAATTGCCCATGATACGTATCGAACGCCTCGCTATGCTATGCTGTACTGTGCTGTTGAACCATAAGACTGCGCAAAGAAAAGAGTTCAGCCACCAGCCTCCACAACCTCTGCGAACCACTGCCTCAAAGCACCCGCCAACACACTCGGAAGCTCCAGTACATCCCGAACGATGAGGTAGTACCTGAACGGGAATGTGTCCAGGTACTTGCCCATTTTCACCTGCATATCTCCATTGGCATCTTTCGCGAATTGTGCCACAGGCAAATCGATGATGCTCTTCTGTGGACCCACACTAGACTCCTCGGCTGCAGAGTCCACGACGATGAAGACGACCATGATCTGCTCTTCGTGCGCTTGACGGACAAGTTGTCGGACTGAGGGATGATCTTCACACAATCCATCAGAAATGATGAGTTGCAGCTGCCAGAGGTTGCTCGTTGCGCCAGTAGCTTTCAGCCGAGCAGTGCGGAAGAGCTCAATTGACTTCTCGAGGAGTTTTTTGACATCGGTCTTTGACTGCGAGAAGCTGAACTGCCGGAAGACTTCTGCGCCGGCATCGGAAGTAAAGGGCATGTCGAATTCGTGGTTGATGTTGATTGTCTCGCCAAACCCGACAATGCATAGCTCGCCGACTTCAAGCATTGACATACTCTTCGCTACGAGAGCGAGGGTGTCGAATGCAAGGCCCTTGCGCTCGTTCTCGTTCATGGACTCGGAATTGTCGATAGCCAGCATGATTTGATAGGAGCGTTTGCTCGGGATCGAACGGCGCATCCAGATCTTGTCTCGCTTGTAGGACGAAGCGATGTACGGGATGATCTTCTTAATATTGAGCCGCTTTCCAGTGCGGAAGTCTCCTCGCATCTTCGTGGCTTGTGTTGGCTGAAGGATCAAACGAAGGTGCTCGGTGAGAACGATCGCCATATTGCGGGTTCTGCTCTCGTGCTCGGACCACGCCTGACGCGCTTCTTCGATTGTCATGAGACCTTGGCCGTCCTGTGAGAGGTGCGTGTTCGTGAGCTGCTCGTCCACTTCCTCTAGATCGCCTTCTTCTCGATCTTCAGCCGTTTCAGCCATGTCTAGGTCCATGTCCAAGTCCTTCGGCTGTCCGACGATTGCTTTTTCTTGCTTTGGTGCCGAATCTCCGCCTTTGTCATTGGAGGTGGTCCCTTCTGCTTCTGTTTCCTTAGACTCGTCTTGTGGTGACTGAGGAGGCTCTTCCAGCTTGGAGACTGAAGTATCCTCTGGCTCAGTCTCCTCTACGGGCATTGCGTTCTGCTCATCAAGGGCCTTAGATTGCTCAACAGCAGCAGCGCCAAGAGCCTGCATGTCCGAATCGCCGTTCTCCGGAAGGTGCTCAAAACGAGGGTCTGTCATGTCCACATCTTCTGACGCACCAGGTTCTGCGTCGTCATCCTTGGGCTCCTGTGCAGCCTCGATCTCGCGATGCTGCTCGTACCACTGCTTCAGCACGTCACCTAGCTGCTTGTACGGGAGGTCTTGCTCCTGTTGCCCCGGTTCGGCTTTGCCAGAAGACGCCTCCTGCTGGCTTTTGTTGCTGCCTTCGGCCGCGCCGGACTGCGTGCTGGGCTGCTGCTGCGCATCGTGGTCCTCTTCGAATTGTTCGGCGGCGGACAAAGCACCCTGATTTTGCGCGGTCTCATCATCTTCGTTGCCTTGCCCGGCGTCCGCCGAAACGAGGCCATCATTTGGTTCGTCTTTGGCCTCGGGTTGATCCAGCATTGCGACATCCGATTCTGCATCCTCTTCTTGGCCATCATCAATCGGCTCTTGATCCTCGGTCGTGGCTTCGCCGTTATCCTCTCCGTCTTCTGCATCCTCTTCGCCCTCTTCCTCCTCCATCTCAGTATCCGCAGGCTCATCTTGCCCTGCTTCACCTTTGAAGTCCACATCGCTCAACTCATCCGCGAACTCGGAGCCGGCATCGGAAATGTCGTCATCCTTGTCGCCGTCCATGTTGATGTCTTCCGGCAGGTCCAGGTTCTGTTCCTGCTCCATATGAGGATCGGCTTGTTCTGGTTGCATGTGTTCGGCCTCTGCTTCGTCGTCTGCGCCCGTCTCTTCATCTTGCTCGCCGTCCTCGCCCTCCTGCCCCTCCTTGCTTTCCTCTTCGCCAGCTTCTGCATTTTCTGCGGCGGCGACGTCTTCCGTACGCGTACCTTTGCCCTTGTCAGCCTCCTTGTCGGCATCCTCGGCCTTGCCATCGTCCCAAGTCTTCTCATCAACAGCGCCATCTTTCTCATCAACGCTTCCAGCTTCTTCGTCGATGTCTGCATCATCCATGTCTTTTTCCTCATCCTCTTCGCCTTCTGATCCAGCGTCCTCGTCGAAGTAACCTTCGAGATCTTCGTCCGCCATGTCGACGGCATCTTTCTCGTTCTCCATCTCGTCATCCTCGTCTTTGTCCTTGGACTTGGCGTCTTGAGCAAGTTCGGAGAGATCCTCATCTGCCCCGACGTCTTTGCTGATATCCTCACCGCCTTCTCCGTCTCCAAGGCCAGTGCCACTCTCGACTTGCCCGGATTGTTTATCGTCGCCTGGCTCCTTTTCTGATGGAGTACAAAACCCGTGCTGTGCGAGCTGAATGAATGAGGTAGCCAATCTATGAGCCATTTGTGCAGACGCTGCGTGAAGCTTGCAAAGCTTTTCCAGCGTCTGTTCTACATTTCTGGCGTACGCCTGGAAGAGTGCAAATACCTCACTGCAGACAAGTGAAATCTGTGGGATCTCGCTGTCGGAAATGTGCTGCATGGTGCCGAACAGCGACGCCAGCCGCATTGCAATAGGACCAACTTGAAGCGCTTGCATGGCGCGGTGGATCAAACTCTGCTGCTCCAGCAGCCACGCTTTCTTTGCGGTCTCGTTTGTTGAGATCGGTTCAACGGTAACTGCAGTGGCTTTCACCTGGTGCAAATTGGCCAACAAGTCTTTGACAAAACGATCAGATGTCGTGCTGGAGCGGCTTGTCGCATTGTCTGCCTTCTGATCCTCAGGTTGTACCCACCGCGAAAGCTGTGCAAGGACTGGACCAAGCTCGGGGTGGAGGCCTATTTGCTCAGCCACAACGTGGGAGATTTGCTGAACGACGAGAGAGCAGGACTCTTCGACGGCACGAATAGCAGCATTATCGACGCCAGCTGGCAATATGCCTTGCGATTGCAGAGCAACGTCGATAGAGGCTAGTTCGCTGCTCGAACTTTGTAAGGCACTTCTACTTGCGTCATACAGCGGTCCGGAAAGCTCGCTCTGCATTTGAACGCACTGAATGCAAGCATCAAGCACGGAGCGGAGGCTCGAGATCTTTGCTCTGAGATGATTGACGGTGCCCGCGGTATGATCTCGAACGGAAGGTTCTTGGCTTCTTACAACCGCCGTGAGTTGGCTTAGGACTGTCTGAAGCTTCGTGTAGTCTCCGATATGCCCTCCAAGTGCAGTGTGCTGGGAGACCAAGAATTGCAACATGCTCTCCAGAAGGGTCCTTCCTCGCGCGACCTCGGCCGGGGTAAGGTCTTCGGAGTGCTTGACCCTGCTTTCGCGCACGGATGGCATGATATGAAGCAAGCGGTGGAAGTCTTGATCGGCAGCGGTAATGGCCGGGATTTGCCCTCCGTACAATGTGAGCGGCGGCACTTTGGCAAGAACGACGTGCAGCGAACTCTGTTGAACCAGCACATCATCGCTGATGTTGGTCTGGAAGCCCATCAAGCGCACATCGCGCAGCACATCTGCCAAGAGTCGTCTCTTACGAGTCTTGAGATGTTGTACCGTCTTTTTGTTCTCTTCTGTGGCAACGTTGGGCGTCGCTTTCCGAAGCTCATTGCTCTCATCGTCGAGTTCGCTCAAAAATTTGGCGATCTTCCGAGCAGCATCAGGCAGCTTGTTCGCTTGCGAATATCGCTCAAGCTCATGGACGGTGCTAGAGAGATCGATGATGAAGTCAGGGCGTTCCAGCCAGGATTGCAGTGCGACAGGTTGTGGCGAGTCCACATCTTCCGCGGGCCTCTGAAGATGTTGCGGGTACATCGACAGTGCCATATCCCCAGCTGCAGATCGTGGAAGATCACTCATCAGCAGAGGCTTCACTGGCTCGCTCAAAAGCCGGCGATATTTGCGGACGCTCTTGAAGAGCTTCTTGTGCGAGGACTTGGCACTGTCTCGCAGCTTTTCGATGTTGCGATCCTTCCAGCTTGCTAGCTGTATCACATTCTTCACATCTTTCTCCAGCTCCGCGCGTCTCTTGGCGAGATGTTCTTTGACCGTACCTTCGAAGTGAGAGTAGAATGCCACTAAGCTTGCGAGCGCTTCACGGACAACCACTAGCATCGGGTGGTCAGTAGACCGGGTAGCAAGATCTGCTTCGAAGTCCCTGAGCATGCTCAGGCGGATACTGTACTCGCCCATACCGCAATTGGCGAGGAAAGTGCCCAAGGTCTCAATCAGATCCTGCGCGAACATGGCGAGGGACTCTGTTGATCGGCTGATTTCGTCTGAAGCACGAATGATCGTCTCGTAGGCGATATACCACCAAGACGCGGCACTCTTTCGACATTCGCGGTCTTCGTGCTCGAACAGACCGGCCCAGGTGGAGAGCTCCAGTTGTCGCCAGTTGATCACCATGCTAGTGATATCTTCAAGCAAAACGCTGGCAGAGTACTCGGAGCTGGCTACCTTCTGCCACTCAGCAATGGCTGCATGGAGTTTCTCGACTGGCGGCAGAAAGCAGGCCAAGGCTTCCGAGTGGCTGAGTTCCAAGACTGTATTGCACGCGCGCTGAACTTCGATGGGCGAAGCATGTTCTGGCCACGCGCTGTGTATGACCTCGAAACGTGCTTGGATCTTACTGATTAACGCGACGAGCGCCTTACATTGCCCGAGATTTGGTTCCAGATAGATGTTGGCAAAGCGGCTTCGCGAGGCCGGAGTGGCCGAGGACAGCTTTGTGATCAGCTGGTGCAAAGAACACAGCAAGCCAGGCATGGTCATCTGAGGTGCGACGACGGAGAGTCGACCAATCTGCTGGATGAGTTCGATGAGATGCTCGTGAATTGCTTCGAGTGGAAAATGGATGGAATGGTAAAGCCTCGCCATGTTTGCCGCGAGAGCTTGCGCACCACTTCCAATTTTGCTCTTCGTCGACCGAGCTGCAGCGTCCACGCCGTTCTCATACCCCGGGAAGAGCTCATTCAATTCATCGGCAGAGGTCTCTTCTTCATCATCGTCTCCACCGCGATACCTGTAAAGGCTCGAATTCGCGGCATCGAGTCTCTGATCTCGGCTCAATTCTGTTCTCCAGGCTTCATAGAATCCACGGAAGGCGACGTCGATGGTGTTTCGCAAATCCGCTGACATTGCTGTAACAGGGATGTAACATGACCGCACTGCGATCACTGACAGCCAGTACAATTGCTCGTCCTTCGATCGGCACGCTTGCTGAACGCGGATGAAGTGGTCGTCAGACAGCCACTCTTTCAGTCCAGCATCGACAATTGGCGTGATCGTGGTCACTGATCTCCGAACTGTCGACTTTGCAGCACACAGATCTGCGCCTCGCAGACCGAGTCGTCTGGCGATGAAAAGAGCATCGATGAACCCTACCACTGGCACGGTCAGATCTCCGTAAGCACGATATTTCTCAGTGAGACGAATCCGGATGACTCGCAGGTTACTCCACGCATTCTGGTCCAGCGTATCAATGTCTGACTTCTCGCTCAGCGGCTGAGTGACCCAATCTGAATTCAGCTGATAACTGTTCGTCTTTTGACGTAGCGGCTTGACGATCCGCATGAGTGCTTGAAATTCGCTGTGGAGTTGCGCAAGCTCTGAAGTTGGCGGTCTGCATATCTGCACCGCGGGAGGACCTTCGCCCAGCACATTGAGATCCTGTTCGAGTAGACGAGCTCTCAGAGAGTCTTGCTCGCCAGCCCAAGCTTGTCTGAAGGCGCGCAATGCCACGAGTCTAGACTGGACATCATCCTTGGTCTGCTGGAAGACCGCAGTCTGGATCTGTGCTTCTTGTACTGGATCAAAGGCATGATCAGGGATGTAAAGCTCAAAGCAGGCAACAGCGAAGGCGGACCATGCATCGGATGATGACTGAGCATTAGTCGCACGAGGCGACTTTGCTGCAAGGAGATACTGAACCACCCGCCAGAGCTGCAATAAAGCAGAATTGCTGCATTCGGAAGTGTGCTCCTGGCCGTCTAATGCGGCAATCAGTCGAGCAGATTCTTCGGAAAGTGCGCCGTTAGCAGCAGATATGCTTTCGAGCACGTTGTGAACGAGGTGACGAAGACAAGTGTCGAGGGCGGGGAGTCCGTCTTGCGAAACAAGGTCAGCTTTCGAGGCCACGGTCTGACCAAGGGCTTTTGTTTCGCTTTCGAGAAGATCGAGGCCACGGAGAGAAACCATGTCGGCATCGGTTATCCCTCTTAGTGCATTAGAGATGGTTTGATCGCCATTTTGTCCGTCGTTGTGGCCGGCCTCATTCTCCGACTGCGCACATAACCCGAGGATGCTTATCAATCGTTGCGGTGATGAATGAGCTTGTCCGTGAGTGCGACTCATGCCATCTATGGTTCTTCTCAGAGCCAAGACCTCCAAAGTAGTGCTCTCAGCCGGCGTCAGTCGTGCTTCGCTTAAGGTCAACAGCGCGAAATGCTGGCAAAGGTATCGAAATGCGCTCGCAAAGTGTGGCGCAAGCGTAATAGCATCTTGACTCGGCTCGTCCTCGACCTCGATTTTCTGCCGTGGTATAGACGCCATTGCTTTCTCAGCAAGGGTATCCAGATCTGCTCCGGAGATCGTACCAATGTCAAGTGCACGCTGGAATGCCAGCCTCAATGCGACGATCTCTTTGACAGGCATTCCGAACCTAACAATCTGATCGAAATGCTCGACGACCTGCTCAAACTTCAGTAATGAAGACAGCTGATCCATGTTCGTGGGCATTTGTGGCTTGAAGGTCTTCCACAATGCAACACAAGCCTGGCCAGATTCTCCATTTGAGGTGAACTTCAGCTCCGAGAGCGCTTCCTGAAATTGGTCCAGCGTGGGAGCCAGGGTCGTGCTTTCGACTATGCTCTTCGAGCAGATTGTCCGCGCAACCATCACAGAGGTGGCAAGGAGCGCTCGGTCCATTGCGTCGGTTCCAAGATTTTGCACGACGAACCAGCAGATAGAGAGGAGATTGTTCATGGCTTTGCGCATGTACAGCAATTCACCTTCGGTCGTTGTCAATTGTGTCTGGGTCCAGTCCAATATCGGCAAAAGCATGCTCTTCAGGATCTGGGTCATTGAGCTCTTGCTCGAGCTTCCCGATTCTTTCCTCGCGGTTCTGATGAATCGTGCTAGGCGTTCCATCAATATGCGGTCCGTGCTGACATCGGCTACAGCCTTTATCAGCTTCTGCAGTGAGACTGCTGCGTCATACCGCGCTGCCAGTGAGAGGACTCTTGCAAATTCATCTGTAGATGCCACTTGAAGAACGAGAGGAGTGTTGTTGAGGGGATGAACAGTCTGAGAAATAGACCTACCGTCAGCTACGAGGACACTTACAGAAGATTTGGCTGGGCGACTGACCTGGACACAAGCGTAGTCAGCAGTGGTCTGCATGGCGCTTGCGGATTCTTCGTAGAAAGCCATGGCTGGACTGTCGAGCTTTACGACGGTTGTGATAGCGTCTGGATGCAGCGAGCTTGAAGCGAACAAGCCATTTTGAACCTGTCGCTGTAGCCTGGGGACCAAGATGCGGTCCGAGATGGCTAGATGATCACTGGCAACGGTCGAAGCAAACTCGCCATCGGCAGCTTTGAGAGCTTTAAACCGAGCGATGGCAGACTCCGTGTGTAGGCCATCAGTCGACGTGACGTTCATGTCGTTTGGCGACAGGTGAAGTTCGACTGCACGATTGCGCATGGCTCTCGAGAGCTCACCGAGGCGAGGGTCTACAGTCAAGAAGATGCGAAAGCTAGGATGTGGTCGGATGATACGAGCAGTACCGTCCGGGCCGCTATGCTCGTTCACGACGAGAGTGCCGTTGGGTTCCAGGAGAGAGTTCAGGCGGTCGAGCACAGAAGGGCTGCACAGGTTGGCGTTGTCCAAGATCAGCCATTTGCCTTGCTGCAGAGCTTCGATGAGTGGGCCGTCGATCCATTCGAAACGGGCTTTATCGATCGTCTTGGCCGTCGCGTGGAGTACCGTTACAAGAGGCATGATCTCGGATTGTGCTTGTGGTGGAAGTATTTGTGCGAGACCTGCGATGCTAGTGCTGTCAGTGGGATCAAGAACAAGCCCTCGAACCAGCCGTAGAAGCTCCGAGGTCTGGGAGGCAGAGCTCTCTACAAGACACATCTTGCAGAACTGGTCGAACTTCATCCGCAGCTCACTGAGAGCCTGAGCGGACTGGCGGTGCGGATCGTATTGCTCGTAGCCTCCAATCAGATCCAATGCGTCGGTCTCAGCGCTCATCGCTAGCGTGACGACATTCGCGCCCACCGAAGCAGCTAGCCTCTCGATGATAGAAGTCTTCCCGACGCCAGGAGGTCCAGCAAGCACGACCGGCCATTCCTGATGCACGCAGAGCATGATCGATTGCAGTGCACGGAGATGACTTGGTGCTTGTGTCAAGCCACTAGCTTGAGGCCTAGCAACCAGTGAGTCTCGTGGAAGGATGCCAATTCCTACCTGCAGTGTCCTCGACGACAAGTTGCAGAACATATCTGAGATTGGCTGTGCATCGCTGAACACTGTTGCGAACAAGTCTTGTACGCAGCTTCTGTCAAATGAAGTGCGGAATCGCTGCGTGAAGAGGATGTCGACAAAGTCTTGCGGTGTTCCCGCCTTGAGCAGTCCTTCACCCGAGGCAGCGAGACCCAGCCATCTTGCAGTATCTCTCAAATTGAACTCCCATGGACCGCCGCTCGACCCGAATTTGCGACGATTGGCAACATTGTCATTCAGCTTGCTGACAAAGGCCACAGCCTGTTCAATGTAAGCCCGCTCAAGATCTGGGAACATGCGCTGGCAGATGAGCATGAGATCTTCCGCCTTGAAGGAGTCTGCATAGACGACGGTGAATCGATTGACAAATGAAGCCGGAAGACCCTTGCGCCCTCCACCTTGATGATGCGGGTTCTGCGCTGCAAATAGACGGAAGTCGGGATGTCTCGTGAAGCTCTGCCCCAATTCAGGGACAAAGACCTCCCCTCTATGATCCAAGCAGGCGTTCAGACCTTCCAGGACAGACTGAGAAGCAAGATTCATCTCATCGAGGAGGACCCACTCGCCCTTCTTCATCGCACGGAGAAAGGGTGCATCTCGCCAGACAAATGTACCAGTCTGGGCACCTTCGACGGGAGCGTCAGAGCCAAAGAGGTCAAGAAGATCGGTCTGGTCCGAAAGGTTGATCCTGGTAAGCGGCATGCCCACGGCGCCGGCAATCGCTGTAACTATTGCAGTCTTGCCCACGCCTGGACTGCCTTCCAGCATGACTGGCTTCACGAGCTGCAGTGCGCGCATTACTCGCATCGCGTTCGATCTGGTCGTTGGTGGCTCGAATGTAAAAGCAAGATCCCTTGGCGCAGCGTTTTGGAGTCTGTTGACCCCGAACGGACCGATGCCAAATCTAGCCGCGTCGAGTTGAACATCGAACGTCTCGCCATATACAGCATGTGCATCGACACCCAAGTTTTTCCCGAGCTGCTCTAAGCACGCCTGTCGTTCTTGCTCGATGTCGTTTGAGATAACTGACATCAGTCCGGCGGGATTCGCTCCAAGAGTATCGATGTAGACCATCGCGGCACCGTGAACAACGGCAGCTGCTAGATTTTGCTGGAAAGCGTTGATGAACTCGACCCAAGCGAGGGTGTCTCGGATTGAGACCGAGGCACTTGCGGAAGTGTCAAATCGAGACTTGAACCAGCTTGCGAATTCAACCATCGCATCGGCGAAGTCGTGCGCGGCTGGGACTAGCTTTACGCGAACGATCTGCAAGATGTCGTCCATGTCTGAAAGCGCTGGCACCCAGACTTCCGTGAAGCGATTGCGAAGAGCGGGAGACAGTTCGCGTTTGCCGTAGTCACCCCCTGGGTTCATGGTGGCGAAGAATTGAAAGCCCGCGGCGGCACTCACCGAGGAGTCCAGACTGCCTTTCTCGGCGAGCAAAATGCTTCGCTGGGATTCAAGGACGGAGTTGATTCGCTCAAGGACCGAGTCATCCGCAAGAGAGATCTCGTCGAGCAGGAAAAATGATCCATCGCGCATAGCTTGCACGAGACTACCGTCTGCCCATTCAAAGAGCGCCTTGAAGCGAGTGCGGGAAGTCTGAATAGCCTGGTGGGATGCGCTGCGGCTGTAGTCTGCTTTCTGTTCTTTGCTCAGCGCGGCAAGCTCTTGATCATATGCCGCAAGAAGGGCGTCTGTTGAGCCATCCCTCTGCTGCACAGACCGCAGTGCTTCTGAAGCAACCAGCTGCTCTCGTAGTGCCGCTTCGATGGCAGCCCGATTCCTCACGGGGCGCTGCGAACCGATCAAATCGCCTGTCTCAGTGTTTTGATGCGCGTTGACAGTGTGCAGCTCCTTGCCCAGCGCCCTGGCGAGCATTTGACAGACCGTGGTCTTGCCGCATCCAGTCTCACCAACAAGCAGAACGGGCTCATTATTCTCAATCGCTCGCGATACAAGCACGTAAAGCCGGCGCATGGCTTTGGTCCACACGACTCCATCGGCACTTGCGTTCTGCTTGTGAAGCGAAATCTCGGGATACGTTTCAGCGTATAGCGCCTCCTCATCAATGCGAACGCGAGGTCCTTTCTCACTCATCACCTTCTCGATCACTGCTTTGAGTGCAACCCTCTCCTCTGGCTTGCGGACACGCTCGCACAGGAGCATGTACCCATTCGCAGCGAGCTGATCGATTGTATCATTCGGTCTCAGAGCCCAACGGAATAGATCTCTGAGCGTCGCGAAGCTCTTCTGCTCGAAGAGACGGTTCTCTTGTCGTAACACCGACAGCTCTTTATACACCGCCACGATACGCCTGCTTCGAGACTCAGGAAGTTGAGTGCGACGATGGAGAATCTCTTGCAGTTCATCAACTGGGATGTCGTCGAAGTGAAGCTCCAAAAACCGGTTGCGGAAGGCCCGAGAAAGGATTTTGCGTCCACCGTAAAGGCCAGCGGGATTTTGCGTTGCGAAGAGCATGAAGTCGGTATGAGGCCGGATGACTTCTTGAGTCTCTGGTACGAGAAGTTCCCGATTGTCGTCAAGCAATCTGTTCAGCGCTTCAAGAACATCAGTAGGTGCAAGGTTCAGTTCATCAAGCACAATCCAATGTCCTTCGCGCAAAGCCTTGACCAGAACGCCTTCCTGAAACTGCAGGCGGCCGTCAGTGCCCGAAACGTAGGTGCCAAGATACTCCTGCAGGTCGGTGTGCTCGTGGTTGTTGATTCTTGTGAAAGTATGACCAGTGCGCTTGGCGAGATACTCGATCATGCTGGTCTTGCCGCTTGACGTGGGACCTTGAATCAACACTGGAAATTGTCTTGTGCTAGCCGCTCGGACGAGATTTTCCAAATTGCCCTGAACAAAGGGCGTGATGATGTATTCAGGTTGGTCTTGAAGCTCCGCGGCGCCTCGTCGTATCCAGTGCTTGCTGCCAGGGTAGCCTTGAACGTAAGAATTGCCGTCCTCGGGTTTCCGAAGAGCTTTCTGCAGTTCAGCTCGTACATTGGTCTTCTTGAAGAGATGCTTGAGGATCAGCGGCTGGACGAGCTGTATGGACTCGCTGTCGAGGAACGTCAAGAAGCTCATTTGAAACCCTTCGTACAGAGCCCGACGAAGACTGCAACTTTGCTGTATGTTCTTTGCAAAGCTGAGTGTTCTCGTCAACGTGCGCAGGGAGAAGTGCGGTCTCTGTCCAGCACCATCAACGAGCTTGTTATCAGCTGCACGCGCGAGAATGTCTTGATACAACTGGCTGACGTCCAACGCCACGCCGGGATCCGCTGAAGACTCCTGGCGCAAATACGCGCGGACAATGCTCTGCAGACTCTTGAGATCCTTGTCTGGACTGTCGACATACAACTCCGTGAAATGTGATCGAATGCCAGGAGGGAGGTCTTTCTTTCCAACATCTGTCGCTGGGTTCATGGCCGCAAAAACTCGGAAGTCGCGATGAGCATTAATGCGTTCGATATTGCCGGCTTCTGTGAGGAGAAGAGAAGGTGCTGCGTCGAGGAGGTCGGCGATTGCTTCCAGCGTGTCCGAAGAGGCCAAGTTGATCTCATCCAAGAGCACCCAGTCTCCGTTCCTCACGGCCTTGACGATGTTGCCTTCGATGAACTTGAAAGCGATCTCATTTCCTCCCGCCAGCTTGCCCTCGACGATGTGAACCTGAGCCGCGAACTCATCCCAGCGAGCAAAGTCGATGACGTGCTTGGAATCGACTTTTCGCTTCTTGCTTGGTGCCTCTTCTCGTGCAGGCGAAGGCGCTCGTTGCTGTTCGACCATTGTAAGCGCCTGGTGCCAGAGCTTACACAGGGCTTTCCAATTGCCCTTTGCCATCTGCTTGCCGAGGAGTTGAAGGAATTGCTGGTTCTTGGTCGCACTGAAGCTTTGTGCAAAAAGATCGTCAAACTCATCTTTCATGGGGACCATTAATGTTCTGGCATTGACAGGCTTGAAGCCACCCAAAAGATCGCCAGCTTCGCTTTGCTGTGACAAGTTGAATGGTACGAGCTTCTTGCCAAGATGATTTGCAAGGTGCTGCACTGCTGTAGTCTTGCCAACACCTGTCTCGCCGACGAGCAACAGTGGTTCACGGTTTAATACTGCAGCCGTCACTCGCTCGAGCATTCGAGTGGTGTGGGGATTCGTGGAGAAAGACCCTTCTTGCGCTTTGAACTGCCGTGACTTCGTAAGACTGTATCTCCCAATGACAATCTTGGACTTGTCAGCCTGGTATTGGACTTCGCGGGTTGTGAGAAGGTATTGTCTTCTTTGAGGGTCGATATGAAGCTCTTCTGCAATCACAGCGGACAAGTCATCGCGAGTCGAGTCATCAGGCAAAGCTCCTACGAAACAGTCGATAGCTTCCAGATAGATCGAGTCGATCTCGCTGCTGGTGAAAGATGTACGACTTTTGAGCAGGGCCGCGACCCGATGGCACCACTTCAGAAGGTCTCGCGGGCTGATCGGACGAGCAACGCCTGTTTTGCTCTGACCTGCCAACGTGGCCTGCTGTCGTAACGTCATGAGTCGCTCATAGACTGCCATGAATTGCGGGAGAAGCTTTCCAAGGCTTGGATACAGGTGGGCCGCGATGTTTCCGTGCTCAGCTGTAGGCGGCATTGCTATTGGAATCGTATGCCAGTGTCTAAAGCCTAGCATGTGTGTGAGGGGCTTCGACTCCTCACCTCGATGGTTGACAGAGCTCCGGACTGTGGCAAGGATCCTGAACCCTTCAGCGGCGTAGACGACATCTTTGCGATTCGACAACTGAAGTTCTCTTCTCTCAATCAGAGGCAGAAGAGTGCCAAGGACTTCATTAGGAGCCCGGTCCAGGTCTTCGATAAGGACCCATCGGCCTTCTTGCACGGCCGTCGTCAAAACACCAGGTCTCCAAACAAACGATCCAGGCGTATCGCCAGTTGTGTAAAGTCCGAGCAACAGCTTCGCGTCACTCTGCTCGTTCAAGTGCAAGGTGACCATCTTGTCGAGCTTACCCAGTGCTTTCGCAACATGTCGTATGAGGAGTGTCTTGCCGGATCCAGGAAGGCCAGACAACAGCAGAGAGTTTGAAGACTTGAGGGCTTGGGCGACAGATGAAAGGTTACTATCCACGGTTACAGTACAGACGAGATCCTTGCATGCGTTGTTGGCGGCAGTGTGCGTTCCGGTGCGAGGTAATAGCACGCCGCTCACAAGTGAGGTCGACGGGTGGAAGGACTCATTTGAGATCGTCCGGTGAGTTGAAGTCTCATGCGAGGACGTTTGCGCATCTCTTCTCAACTTCTCCATCGCCTCAAATCGATCTTCCTCCCACAGAGTCAGAAATCGATAGTCCACAACCTTTTCATCCCAAACCCCATCAATTCCCGCATCGACCGAATCAAGCCCAAGATACTTCCTTACTGCACTCTCAAACCAGTGGTCCGCGGCGCTCAGGTGTATTTGCAGGACTCGAAGAATGAGATATGTCGCCGGAGGGCTACAACTTCCAATCAAAGCAGTAAGCTGATCCACCGGAACATGCTGCTTGAACATTCGGTGATTGAATTTCAACAATCGGAAGAGCCCAAGAAGGTAAAGTAGTAGATCATGGTCCTGGATGTTTGAGAAATCGACCAAGTGCTCTTCCCGTTCCAGCAGTTGGGTCGCAAACGGGGCCAGAAATGGGGCGTGTGGGACAATCCGGCCCAAGGTGGCGAGTGAAGTCGCGACGGACGCATGTGATCGGAGGGATGCGCAAATGTGGGCGAAGATGTTATCGCAGTGTGCGAGCAGAATGTAGGTATGTCTGGCGTCGAGCGCTGTTTTTGTGAGGACTTCAAGATATTGCTGATCGTTGCGAGAGGTCCGGATAATATCCAGCAATTCCTCGGGCAGCTGGTCGCCGAGCCTCAGAAGAGACTCGTCCCATGTGCACTCCATGGTCGGTCAGAAATGGCAGTGCAAATATCACCACGATAGGTGTTTGTGGTGGTGTTGGAAAAAAGTTCGATTCGCCGCGCCAAAAGATCTCATCTCAGATCTCTCGAAGAATTTCATGCGGCACGTTTGATTGGCTGAGCACTCCCGAGACCACGCTCGAATTGGACGAGAGCTCCGCCATGCTCGACAACGACCACCCGAGCATTGAAAGAGGTGAAGCAGAGACCACTCTTTGCCGATACCTCGATATACCATCCATCACCTCGCGATGTCTCTCGCTCCTCAGTTCGCCGCCCGGCGATGCGTTCAGTGCCTACGAGCATCTACACCAACTACGCTCCGATTCGCCGCCTCCACAGCACCACGCAGACGCCAACAGCAAGAAGCACGAAGATGGCAGTCCACGGATGCTGCTGCCGCGAGTAATCCCAAGATCGCTACGATCGTCGACCAGATCAGTCAGTTGACATTGCTGGAGACTGCGGACTTGGTTTCAACACTGAAGGTAAGAAGAGTATCCTGAAAGTTCATGGATCGATCATCAAATCTGACTGAACTCCTCTTAGACCCGCCTCAACATTCCCGACATGCCCATGGGAGGCTTCGCCGCTGCCGGACCTGCAGCAGCTGCCGCGCCAGCCGCCGTCGAAGAGGAGGAGGCTGCACCCGCAAAGGAGGAGAAGACGCTCTTCAACCTGAAGCTGGAGTCTTTCGACGCAGGAGCCAAGCCAAAGATCATCAAGGAGATCAAGGCGATGTTGGGACTCTCACTGGTGGACAGTAAGAAGTTTGTGGAGAGTGCGCCAAAGATGATGAAGGAGGGTGTGCCGAAGGAGGAGGCAGAGAAGATTATTGAGACATTGAAGGGCTTGGGTGGTGTAGTCAAGATGGAGTAAAGGGAGGGAACATCGGAGGCGTTCATTGGGAAATGTGTGCATACTGGAGTGGGCTATTGCATGTGGCGGAGCAAGAACAGCGGAGTCACGCGCCAACGGCACGAGAGATGGGGAGAAGAAATGTACATTAGGGAGACCATGTGCCTCATGCGCTCGTACTTCAGTAAAATCCGAGCAGTACGGTCACTTCAGCTCCTATGCTCGATAAGTCCAACCATATCAACCACCATAGAGTTGAGTTTCCGCATTCCGCAATACTTGTCGCTGAAATCTGTTTACATACACTAGGCGCACCTAGGCACTAGTCTCGTACTTTCCACTCTGTCGCAACTTCTCTCCTCTCTTCCAGAACACCCATGGAATCGGCGCCATCAGCACTGTACACGCCGCCAACACAGTCGTCGCCCAGCCCGTCCCAAGACCCTCGTACATCTGCAAGGAAAATAGCGGAAAGGCGGCGCTCAGAGAGTATCGACTTAGCATCGCCGCACCCGCTGCCGAAGCTCCATATAATGGTCCGTATGTCTCCATCATGAAGAGGTTTGCCGAAGCGTAGATCACGACAGAACACAGCATAGCGAAGCCTTGAAATAAGATCGAGACGACGAAGTGTGTTGAAGGCCGGGCGGTCCAGCCGAAGAGGAGGAGGAATGTAGGGAGGAAAGGTGACGCGTACATGGCTGGATAGAGACGGTGTTCTGGTGGGAATCTATCGTCTTCGGGGTGAGATGAACGGAAAGCGGCAAAGCGAGGTTGGTAGACTTTGCGGTCGATGAAGATGAGAGGTAGAGGACCGAGTGCGCAGCCGATGATAAGACCGAGAAAGGAGAGCGATTGTCCCGTGAGTGTGAAGTCGTAAGTGGTGCGGTAGACCCAGGGAGACGCGATGACAAAGGTGTACATCAGTCCGAAGAGGAAGCCGGAGTAGAGGCAGACAAGGGAGACGATGGGCTCGGTGAGGAGCATGTGAGCTGGACGCACGAGCAGGATGGTGGCGAAGTAGTGGATTGACTGGAGGAAGGTACGATCAACGCTGGGAGGTCCTTCGATTGACAGCTTATTGGCACGCCTTTGCAGGATCGTCTTTTTGTAGGTCTCCTTTGTGAAGACGATGGGAACGTAAAAGGCCACGATGAAGAAGATCGTGGTCCACTGCGTCCAACGCCAGCCTTTCCCTTGCACCACGAAGCCTCCAATCAGTGGACCAAGAACAGCGCCGAATGTAGGCACGGTGTAATAGAAGCCCAATGTGACGGCACGGTCCTTGCCAGCGGTGTAGTCGGAGATGGTAGCGGAAGCGTTCCCAATCGCAGGAGCTGCAAATGCGCCGGCGAAGAAACGGCAGGCAACGAGGCTGGCCATGTTTGGCGAGAAGCCGGCACCGAAGATGAAGAGCGCGAATATGGGTGTGGTGATCAATATGACCACTTTCCTTCCAGCTGTCTCGCTGAGCGGCGATCCTACGAGCGGACCTGCGGCCATGCCAAGGTTGTACATGGCGAGCGGCAGGATGGCGACTTCTTCGGTTGTTTTGAACTCATTGCGGACGTCCTCGACACCGGCGGAGTACAGCGATGCGGCGAAAGTAGAGACGAAGGCAAGAAGGGTGTAAGAAACTGTAGAGATCGCTCTACGACGGAAAGAGAAGTTGCGAGGGTCGTCAGGGTCGTCGGGAGAGGCCCAGTCTTTCGCTGAAAGGATGGGTGATGGTTCATGAAATGGTGTGGAAGAAGACATGCTAGTGTGATCGCAGTGACATTTTTGTGTTCGACGGTGGATATGGTTCTTTTTATGTAAGGTATGAAAGAAGCGCTGTTCAATACTGTACCGTTTGCCGACGTCGGCCTAGCTGCAGGAGGAGGTTCTGCTGCAGATCATGTAGTAAGGCGTGGGAGAACTCGCTTTGGATAGTGCGGGAAGAATGGCATATGAAGAGTCGGGAGGAAGCGGAGGTTTGTCCTCTGGCTTTACTTTGGTCGTGGACAGCGCCCTGTTCACTTGGAGGAAAATGTTTACATCCTGCCGTTGTTGGTGGACTGATAGTGTTGTGTGCAAAGAGAGACTGCAAGGTAGAACTAGGTAAGCTCTCAAAGTCTTGGCGCACATTTCATTCACTCCTGAGGGGCCCGTCTCGCGTGCCTTCCCAAAAGAAAATCGCAATAGCAAAAAGATGAAACATTGTGATTTTACGTAGACGTCTTTTGAGCGCCTGCCGTCAACTCTTGAGGCTTCCCGTTGCTCTTATTACATCACCGGACTCCCTGACGTCGCCCGCAAGGGCCAGACCAGAGCAGACGAGGGATTCGAACCCAAGTATTCGCAAGTTGTTCTCAGGAGAGACCCAGTTGCATCAGCCATGAATCGAACACGGGGCTATTTTGTCGTAGGAGGCACCCAGTCGCGGACTCGGCCTGTACATCGCTCAGTTCTCACCACCACTCTCCTCTCCTTCGCTTTCCTCCAGAGGCTTCCTCGAAGATCCTTTCGTCGCCTCCAATCCCATCGAGGTGACGTATAAAAAGTAGCCATCTTTGAAGTTGTCAATGTGACTGAAGAACCTCCCAAACTCGTTTCTCTCTTCCTCCTCACGGAAGATTCTCTGGTAGATCTCCCTCTCCTTGAACGCCTCGAGATCTTTGTCGTACTTGGAAAATATCAACTTTTCGCGGCCATGTTTAGTTGCGGAAAGATTGTTGTATGTGTCAAAGACCGGACGCTCGAGCAGGAGACCAAGACCTGGAACCTTGGGAATCGAGTAGCGGTTCTCCGAAAAGCTGTCGAGCATCGTGGGCCTAATATTCGAGCCGCTGCGAACGAGCAGTGTGACCATTCCGACCATCTTGCGAATTTGATGCATCATGAAGCTCTGGCCATGAACCTTCAGACTCAGCCATTCGCTCTTCTCTTCGTCGGGTCCTTCGCCAATGAGGATCGGCTTGGGATTGACTGTGAAGGACTTGATGTGACGCTTCGCACTGGGATCTTTGTACGTCTTCTGAATGGTGTAGTTGTGGTAGTTGCGAGTGCCGACGTATTGAGACAGGGCATCTTGGATGCGCTCAATGCGTCTCGTGGGGATGCGGTAGTGACGCTTGGCCGCTGTGTATGCATTACGAAGGCGGCGAGTGGCTGCACGCAGACGTTGCGTTCGGTCGATCTCCTCTGGGGTTGCTTGTGGTTTCGCGACAGTCGTGGTCTTCTCGGCATCTGCCGCTGCAGCCTCCTCAGACTTCACCGGCTTTGTCTCGTCTTGTTCAAGCTTCCCGTCGACAGAATTCTCGGCTCCTCCTTGTGTAGGCTGGTTGATGATTATTGCGGCCTCCTCGGTTTTCTCAGCCTCCGGCTCGATCTTCACGGCGGCATTTTGTACTGTCGATCCAACTTTGGCCACCTGCTCGGTATCCTCGCTTTGCACGACTTTTGCGCTGGCTTCTTCCTCGCCCTGGAGCGCTTTGACAACATCCCACCGTATGTCCTCATCGATGCTATCCAGGATAGGCTTGATATGCTCTTCGTCCACCTTTTCCCAAAATCCCTTCACTTCCTCCTGTCGAGATTCGTAACCTGCTCGATCATCGGCCTGATCTGCTAATGCTTCCAGCTGCTTCGCCAGCCATCCACTTGGGTGTGGAGGTAGAAATGCGTGTGATGGAATCAGGTATTCGTACCATCGGCTGTCACACGCTTGGTAGCATGAGAAGCTTCCAATCGTCCTCTCGATACCCCACACTCGAATCTGCGAACTCAGCTCTGCGTTGATCTTCTCGACGATGTTCTCATCCTCCACGATCAGTTTGAGACTAATCATGTTCCCGGCAGCATGTACTCCTTTATCCGTTCTTGCACACCGCACGAAACTGCTCTTCTTCGGGTCCTCTGCATTGGCCTTGCTGATGGCACCCGCCCTGACGAAGGCCTGGAAAAGGTCACCTTCAATGGTCTTCTCACTTCCCGAGATTTGCATGCCCTTGTAACCAGTCCCAGAGTAGCCGATCATCACGGCAACTTTATGCTTCGGTCGTCGCTGTTCCGCTTCGATCTCCTCTTTTGGGAAGATAATGCCTTGCCCTTGTGCACCGTCTCTCAACCGACGCTCCTGCGCATCAGTGTTTTTCTGTCGACGGTCTGGGTTTGTGTCACTTGGGTCAGAGTCAGTCATGCATGGCAATGGAAGACTGAGAATACGTACAAGTACTCCCCTCTTCCCATATCGCCCTTCTTATGGCGCTTATTGTCGTTACGTCCACCCCTTCCTCCTCCTCCTCTACTTCCGTGCCGCATCGGCTTGTCGTTGAAAGCGCCCTTCCGCTTCTTGCCGCGATCGTTGTTGAAATTCCTCGGGCGGTCGTCATTGTCGCGGTCATTCGATGTGCCATCAGTCTGGGTGTTGCTGGATCCGCCAGTCTCGGCCGACTTCGCAGCAGCGTCGATCTTACGATTCGCATCCTCGAGAATCGCTGTAGAGTGCTCCATGGTGAGCAGCTTATGATCATCGGTGACAATAAGGTATCAATGTTGGAGAAAGCAAAATTCAAGAAGAGCTCTTCGAAGCTCGAGATCTCAAGGTGGGGGCGGAAAATCGGGCCGCTTCCATATCTCACATGCCCGCCATCCGACTGCACTTCACTTCCTTCATTCCACACAGCACCGCTTGATTGCGAGTGTTGTCCGACGCCCGTCCTTACCGCCGACCGATACATGGAACATCGCCATCGATAACATACTCCGCCACCGCCGTCATGACCGACCTCGCTCATTCTCTGATCCGGACCGTCGTGCGCGCGTTCTACCAAACCGAACACATAATCGCCATAGATGCGCTCATACTGCATTCGACCCTCCAGGACAGCGATCTTGCGCAGCTCCTCGGCGTGCAGACCAAAGGTCTTCACAAGACAATAGGACGTCTTCGTGAAGATGGACTGGTCACAGTACAAAACCGAGCTGAGCGACGCACAGATGGCACGGGAGGATATTATGGAGGTGCACCGCAGGCCGGCAAAGAACGAGTCACTCATCGACAATGGTACTATCTCAACTTTCATCGCGCCATCGACAGCATCAAGTATCGCATGTATCGACTCAACAAGCACATTGAAAGTTTGGGAATGCCGACGACGGAGAGGAAGGATCTCTCCTGTCCAAGGTGCAAAAGCCAGTACGCAGAGATTGACGTTATGGACAATATTTCGCCAACTACCGGAGAGTTCCTCTGCCACATGTGCGGGCACGTGCTGGATCCCGTGGAGGAAGATGAGCTTGCGAACGAGAATCAGAGCATGAAACGGCTGAACAATCAATTGGAGAAACTGCTCAAGCTGATGCAGAAGATCGACGCTACCGACGTTCCTGAGAACGATTTCGAGATGGCTCTGAGCAAGATGAAGCCGATTCAGAAATCAGACACGAACCCCGGCTCTCGCACTGAGATCGTGGACCTGCCGAATAGAAACCTGCAGAGCACCAAAGGTCTTGTACTGCAGCCAGAGCGAATTGCGGTCGAAGTTCAGGATGACGAGGATGTCAAGCGGGAGAGCAAGGCCGCTGAGGCTGAAGCGAGGAAGGCTGCAGAGGCTCGCCAGAACGCTTTGCCTGACTGGATCTCGAAGAGTACAATCACCGGCGATATCACTGCAGTCGGTGCCAAGGAGGAGAGGCTGCGAAAAGAACGCGAGCAGCACGCAGCTGTCATCAAGGACGAGGAGAACGAAGAGAAAAAGCCCTCTGCTGCAGGTGACGAAGATGTCATGGCCGCATACTGGGACGAACTGGCGCGAGCGCGAGAGAAGGAAGCGCAAGAAGCCAAGGAGGAAGAGGAAGAAGATGACGATGACGAAGAGGACGAGTTTGAGGACGTCGATGTTGGTGGCACCCCTCTCAATGGCAAGACAGCCAGCACCACGGGCTTCAACACACCTGCGAATGTTGAGAGTAGCAATGCCACAGACGACGAGCGTGAGACAAAGAGAGTCCGCATCGAGGAGCCGAGCTCGAAAGACACTCCGGCTGCGAGCGACGCGGATGATGACGAGCTTGAGTTCCAGGATGTCTGACCTCGAGACAACAGAATCGAACGGGTTGGATTTGGATTTGTTGCTATTAGCGCGGCGTTTGGCGGATCTTCCAAAAGCTGATGTAGCTCAATTATGGCACTCAGAGGCATCTTTTGAGCATCAATGACTTCGTGTGGTTTGCGCACAGGTTGACCTGAAGACGGTAGGGAACAAGGAAGGATGCATTATCACAGCGGCAAATACTGTATCAGGAGCACCACACTATTTTCGCGGTCCCGCCCGCGGTCCCGCCTTTAATACATCTTCCAAGGTCGCTGCGCCACACTCCATTGGCTTGGTCTGCACACTCTGCTCAAGAGCCATCGAGTCTCGACTCCTACTCTCCACCTTGACCTCAGTGCTCTTGTGGATCGCTTCACCCCGATCTGGCTTCGATGCCAAACTCTGCCGTGGTTCCAGACTCTCCTTGCTCTCACTAGGAGAAGGACCTAGACCCATTGTCGAATACAATCGATCGAACGGCGACTGCTCCCGATACTCGAGAGGACCGTCGGCCAACCGCTCGCGCTTGAAAGGATGGCTCTTCGTTGCCGGCGGCGAAGAGGGAGGCGAGTATCGGATCCGAGTGAAACTGCCCAGCCTCAATCCGTTCTCCGCTTCTCCAACAATCTTCGCAGCACCTTTGCCATTCTCAGCTGTCCCGTTGAGCTCGGTTGCGGAGAGTGATCTGCTCCTGATAGCCCTCCAAATCTTCACGCCCAGCATCCGCAAGGCCGGCAGACAACATACAATCACAGCCAGATTGGCTTCGACCTCTGTCCACAACAGCGCGGGCATCGAGCCCCAAGTCGGATCATCGAATGACTCTGCGCTCCCTCTGAGCATCACCATCCGCACGATAGAAGCTGCGATGACCAACGCTCCAAGACCGAACATGGAGAGCAACCCGACCCTGGTGCGGGTGGAGACCTGGAGGTTGCCAATGACTGGTATCGGGATGATGTAAACCTGCATTCATCAGCGGCTACTCCGTTGTTCTCTCTCCGTGGCGGACATCCGGGTACTCACCACGATATCCATAAACGTATTGAAAGCCGCATACGCATACCAAAACCTCAGGTTGTCGATACACCTCCCCACCACCTCTGGACGCCAGGCCTTCCGCGCAGGCGTACACTGCCAGATCGTCGCCAGGGTGAACGCAACCATGCCCATGACCGTCACGTCCGCCGTGAGCCATACCACCCGTCGAAACCACTTGTTCCTGTGCGATGGTGGGAAGATTGCCAGATACAAAGCACAAAACGTCAGCTTCGTGAACCCTCCCAGGAGCTTATAACATATCTGATATAGATAGAAGTAGAACATGGCATGGCTGAAGGTACTCAGGATGTCCGATCGATGTTTGCCGAAGCCGTAGTGTGCTGCTGTAATCCCGAATGCGGTTTGGATGGTTAGGGTTATGAAGGCGAGGATCGCGAAGAGGTCGTCCCAGCCGCATTGGTGGTGGTGGAAGCGCCAGGCGAGGCGGGTTGCGAAGATGAGGGTTGCCAGAGAGAAGATGATGATGGAGATGATTATCAAGGTTGGAGATTTGTTGGGGACTGCTTGCGTCCACAGGGAGACAGACTCGAGGGGTCTAAACAAGACTGTTGTCATGGCGTTGGCGGTATTGATACTTGCTGGGAGCAGGGCTTGTCTGTTCGACAACATGATGGTTGCAATCAACCATCAACCACTGAAGGCGATCAAAGTGCTGCCTATTGCTCTTCATATTGACTGAGTCGTTGGATCGTCTGCCGACACGATCATTCACTGGACCAGTTTGCTTGCCAGTAGATCACTCATCCCACTGACTATGATGTTTGCTGAGTCCGTCATGGCGCTCTAAGCCTCTCTTGCTCGTGTATATGCTGCTCTGGACCTGGATCCAGAAATATGTTCAAGTTGGCCAGAATTTGCATGTGATAGTCTTGGCGTCCACTTTTACAAGCAGTCGAAGTCAGCTGAGGGCGGCCTACGTAGTTGATCTTCAACATCTTGACAGACAATAGGCTCGCCCAGACAGAGAGGTGATACCAAGAAGTGATGTTGTTCATAGCCTTCGTTTTGATTTATGCATGCAAGCTAGACCCTCGGTCACATCATGCCATGAGCGAGCCTCCATGGCTCAGGCAGTCCGCCTTTTCTCATCATGATCTCTATGCCACAAGCAAGAATACCACGCCCTTCACACAGTCCATCCGACCAGGACGTGACATCCCAGACAACGCAACGCCGAACGCCCATGTGATATCGTGTGCTTAATCATACAGGTCCTCCTGCCCGGGCAGCGTGATATCGACCGCCTCCGGCTCATCCGCTTCTCTGAAGTCCGCCTCAAGCTCCCGTGCAAGCGCTGAGCCTCGCCGCGACGGAGGGTCAAAGATGTCCCGACTCATTTCCTCGACTTCATCGGAAGCGTCGTCGTCGATCCATTCGCCATCCGAAATGGTGAGCAAAGGCGGCGTATCACCTCCCATCCCAGAATCGTTGTCCCGATAGCCCTGCGCGGTTGTACTGGCTCCATCATCGTCATCATCGCCCTCCGCCCCTCCACCCAGAACAGCATCCGTTCTCAATCCGTCAAACCCCCACGTCGCGCCACTAGCAGAGTACGAGGGTGGTCCGTCATCGGCGCTAAAATCAGTGATCCTCCTCGGATTCAGACTCCTCTCGACTGCCCCAATTCCACCACCTCCGACCGCCGTTCCGTCCAGGAGTGACGTTCCCAGTCGACTCCTCGGCGTATCCGCGGCTCCGACTCCGACCCGTGAACCGCTCGACGGCCCATGCGATGAGCGTATTGGGCCGCCGAGCTGACCTTCCCCCGAGTCAAGCTCCTCATCGTCGGACGAGGAATTCTTGTACTTGTTGACGAGTTCCTGCAAGTCCGCATTGCCGAGAGGCGTGGCGGAGCGACGACGGTAGAAGAGCAAGTAGGCGGCAGACTGTTGCAGTCGCTCGAGGTCGGTGATCTTGCTGCACGAGGCATCGTTGTAGTCATACCAATCGCCGGTCTCCCAGTTCTTGGCCATGGCAGTGTAGTGGCCACCTCCGAGGCCACCGAAGTGCAGATCGATGGCGAAGAGGTCGTAGATGTATTCCTTGCCGTCTTCCTTCAGACCGACCTTGTCAGTCATATCCAGGCCTTCGATCGGGAATTCGACGTTGATGTCCAGCTTGTCACGGGAGCCACGACCGCCGCCGAAACGCTTCAGGTGAACGACCAGTATGTCCGGCAACGTCCAGATCTCGAGCGTCTTGGCAGCGCGACGGTGGTCCTTGCATCGATTGCAAAACCATGTATTGTCCTCGGAGAGAACCTCGCGCTTGCCAGTCTCCGCGAAGCATTCCTCAAGGGTAACACCATGCTTGTGGCGTCGAGCGCGCTTAGCGACACGAGCCTCGAGCTCTGGATCATCGAAGATAGGGCCGTGCCTACCTTCGTCATCCATGGTACGACGGCCGCGAAGTCCGTCTGCATCATTGTCCCCGCCCTCGAACAGTGCGTTCACGGCTTCGGCCTTCCAGTCAAGAACGATCGTCTCGCCGAGCTGAATGTAGTACGGGTTGGAGTCGTCGTCTGCTCGAGGCTTGGCGGTGGAGAACCCGAACATCGAATTTCCGTTGCTGTTGCGATTTTGTTGGCCCCCGCGCTTGCCTTTCTTGCCACCATACTTTTTGTTCTTGTTGCGTTTTCCACGGCCACCACGCACATTCTCCTCTATCGCGCTGGGCTCCATGATAGTGTTCGGGCCATTAAGTTCGTCGCTACTGTCAGAGACGTGCTCTGCAGACAGACTTGGCTCGCCGACAACAATGTCTGGTCGCTCCTCGTCGTCATCTGCATCGCTCTCCTCGCTCTTCGCGGTGCCGTTCGTGGTCGAGGAGGTGTCATCAGACCGACTCGACTGCGTCGAACTCCTTCGTGAAAGCGCTTTGACACGACCAACCATAGGATGGACATAGCTATTGTAAGAGGTGTTGTTCCCTGGATACAAATTGTCGTTGTTGTTTGAGGAGTATTTCATCTCGAACAGATGAGTTCGCAAAGCTGGAGATAGGAAGTACTCCGGGTCCATGAAGCCATGCGGCATGCCAGCGTCTTCGCCAGGTTCATCAATCTGCATGGCGCTGGTGCCGTTTGTCAAGATCTGGGAGTCGGTCGCCGCTGAAGCGTGCGACACATTGACGTAGCCATCCTCTGACTGCACGGAATGATCGCTGACGCCGGCGGAGTCCTCGTTCGGAGCAGGCTCGGCATCGACCATTTCGGGCTCACTGTCATCCTTCTGCACGACTGATGCCTCGGTAAACTCCTTTAAGATGGGCCGCGTAGTCATGTTCGCAACTGCTTGCAGAGTCTTCTTGAGAATCACATCGTAGTCCTTTGCCTCTTCTCTCGTGACCGTGATGAACAACGGATACATTATCTCATCTGATGAATGTCTGGAACCCTGCAGTCGATGGATGATTGGTACAGCAAAGCAGCCCGCTTGCGGTGCATCCATGCCGCCAGCCGGAACCTTTTCGCGCTTGCTCATGTAGGAGTTGTACTTGTCCGCGGTGGCAGGATTTGTTGGCACGCCGTCAAGCTCGTAAATGAAGATGTCATCGTGGCTTTTGATAGCTGCTTCTTGAAGGCTGAGCCGATCATCGAACACATTGTAGACTTTCTTATGCCATATTTCAACTGCCGTTGTTCGGCTAGCCTCGACGCCGGGGTGCTTGCTGGCGACGGACTCCTTGAGCGCCTTGACGGTGGCGTTGTTATCGATGTCCACGCGTTGGCGAACAGGCGGTCCTTGAAGGGGCACGAAGACGACTGTATGGTTGAAGCTGACATTGACGGGGAGCTGGACGGTGAGGAGGGAATAAGGATCGAACGTGACGCTGACTTTCTCGCATTTAGGGCATTCCATTTTGTTCTTGTAGAAGCCGCTGAAAAGATCCATGGCGACGGAGTCGTTTCGTAGACGATGGTTGTTGCGGTACGTCTCACCTAGCTCAATGATGGCTTCTGGAAGGTGAACGGTAGAATCATCGGAATCTGGATTCTCGATATATGGCTTCTTCTTGATGCGGTTCAGATCTTCGTGAAGTGCGTCGACCAGAAAGCTGAGGAATTCCTGTGAGTCCTGCTGGCCATAGCCAGAGAACATTGGCTGTGCATTTCCAAGAGCTGTCTTGAAGTGGCTCGGCCTGAAGGAACTGTTGTTGTTGTTGCCGTAGATCCCCTCGATTACACTGTGGTATGCATTTGCCATGCGGCCATGGTGTCCAAGCGGATTGTCGTTGTTGATCTCCTTCTTATATTTCCTGGTGAGGAAAAAGATGGCGAGCTCCTCGACGCTGCGAATGCATTGCAGAGCTGAATTCATGTAACAGGTATTGCCGAGGTTCTGCAATCCAACAACGCCAGGCGGTCGCCCGTCCTTTCTTGCTCGGCCTCGCGTCATCATGCGTTCGGGTGCAGGGCTTGTTCGACCGGACGCAGTCGTCGAGGCTGGTAATGAACCGGCTGACTTCGGAATCTTCAGGCTGTTCTGCGCATCTGATTGAAACTGTCCTGCACGGGCGCCACCGAGTGTCTCCTCCAAGACCAGAGTCATATCTTCGTGGACACCAGCCATTTGCACATTCATGCTACCACCATTGAAGTTTGCGTTGCCAGTCTGATCCTTCAATTCCAGAGGCTCAAGATTCGTACCACCCTTCATGTTGCTGAATGTCTCCGAGTCGAGGATCAGCTTTGGAGTGTTGCCAGTCGTGCTCGCAGGAGAAGTACTCCTCGAATCGGGTGGTGAAGGGACTCCAGATGGAGCACTGTCCGAGCGATCGGCTGCAGTAATCGTTGAATCAATCAAACGAAACACCTTGACCTTGGTCTCACGAGAAATGCCCGCTGCCTCCTTGCACCTAGCAAGGAAGTTTTGGACCTTTTCGCTCTTGGACGAGACCAGACGGACAGCTTCAGCTTCCTTGCGATCGCGTGCTTCTTTTTTCAATTTCAGCGCGGGAAGAGATCCGGTTCCAGATTTCGGCTTGACGGCCTCCATTTGTGAATCTGACCGTGGGACCTTGCGAATGGTGACAACCGGAGGATATAGCTCGTAGACGACGTTTTGCTGGTCGCTGCCGGGGTTGGCAGTATTGTGTGCATACCGGATGATCGGCTTAGAATGAACGTGGCCATATTCGCTGATGATGTAGCCGTACGCATTGTAGGGCAGGATCTGTATCTCCGAATTGAGGGTAAGACCAGGCTTGAGCGGAATAAAAGCTTCTTTCGACACATCCATTAGGTAGGGCTTCTCGAAGGCACCTTCAGGAACAATGTCAGAGTTGTCCATAGGTCCCACGAGTCCGTCGCGGGCCTCTTTTGGATACTCGCGGTTCTGCAAGCCTTCCGTGCTTCGTGAAAGGACCCGCTCGAGCCACTTTGACGACACAACGACTCCCTTCACGCCCTCATCCAACTGTGCTTGGCCTAGTCTTGTGACATGCGCGACGTGTTCATCAACTCGCTCAGTCGAATGTGGCTCTTTCTGCGAGGGTGGTAACGGCTGATCGTCTACGGAAGCCTTCTCCGACACCTCCTCCAACAGGCTGGAAGCTGACGTGCTTGTCGAATCATTACCGTTTGTCGAAGTAGAGGCACTGTTAATGTCCATCTCCTGCGCATCCATCGCAACACTCGCCGGCGTCATTCCCGACATTGCCGTATCCTCGACATGTGTGACCGTCTCTTGCTCTTGCTCATCCTCCACCGGGCGAGGCGTGCTCTCGTCCATCGTTGAGTCCGAAACACCTTCCTCCATCGCCGTAGCACTCCTCTTTGCCGGACTCGCACTCCTCGCTCCAACCACTCTACCTGCACCAGTCAAGGAACGTTCACTTCCATTCTCGCTCCCTGCCATATTGTCCACGCCACCTTCCAAGCCTCCCACAGGTCCCTCTTCTCGACTCGGCAGCACTTCGTCGTGCAAATGTGGTGGAAGGAATCTCGGCGGCGGAGTGGGGCGCTGGTAGACGGCACTGCTCAACAGCGGCGACGACGGTGTCGCAGTGCCGTGTTGCGCAGGCGAAGAGGAAGTCGGCGGAGGAGTCGATCCAGTGGTGAGTGTTTCGGGCGCTGCCAGTTGTGAAGGTGTTGCAGGCAGCGTTTGCGTTGGTGATGAAGTGCGTTCGCGAGTCTGGCTGTGCGGTGACGGGGTTGTGGAGGGCGAGGCAGAGGATTGCGCAAAAGGAGCAAGCTTGCGCTTTTTCTGCGACGAAGCCGTCTTGGCGAGAGACTGCTCACAATTGAGCAGCCTCTAGAATGAGTAGGGAGTGGTATAGAAGTGAAGGAAGGAGAGGAAGAAAGAAAGAAAAAGATTGGCGTTGCTCGGAGGCGGAACGTGGTCGTGAGAATGTGAGAATCGTAAGTGTCGCCAATGGAGATGAATGCGTGAAGTCGGCGAAGTCGTGTCGTTTGGTGAGGGGGATGTCGTGGTGAAGGAGGTGGTCGACGTTTCTGTAGGTCGAGATGCAGGTCAGGTAAGGTAGCACGAGGGCTTGGCTTAAGCTTTGCGGTGATGTTGTGGCGTTTCTCGCGAGGGACTGGGAGGCACTTACGGGACGCGTCTGTTCGTGAAGCACGTGAAGATGTTGTTGTACAGAAGCAGAGTACCTTATATCTAGGAGATCAGCTGCCAAACGTCAGATATACCTCACCCACCGTCACTTCCTTCCTATTGTGAACATGTTCAGAACCTCCACAATAGCGGAAAGCGCGAAACGACCGGGTCAAGCTCAAGGTGTGCCTGAGGCCCTTTCAAAGGCAAGAGGACGTCGCATGTGAAAGTGTGCTTAGATTGTTGAGATCCATGCCTAAAATGCCAGATTGAACTCCAGATCCATCGACATGGCAACTTAGATTGTTCAAACATGCAATGCAGATGCCACGCCAAAAGGAATATGCACCCCAGACAGCAAGGAAACACCCGCTGAAACGCAACAGATCGACCACTCCGCTCATCTTCTCTTCGTCCCAGCGCCCCTCCCCGCTCGTTCCCGATCCTGCTCCTCCTTGACATACCTCACAAAAGTCTTCTTATGCACCATACCCGCATACTTGCCCTCACACGTCACACAAATATACCTCAACCCCAACTTCACAAAACACTCAAAGACCAGGTCCATCGGGCTCGTGATATCGAGGCTGACAGGCGAGGGATCGATGTATCGCGTGAAATCCGTGAGGTCGGGTCCGCCGTCTTCTTCTTGTTCTTCGTCGGGAGAAGTGGCAGAGGAGGGCTCGACTTCGTGCGTGGCGCTATCGATGCGGGAGCTAGAAGTTGGACCGGTCTTGTTGGCTGCGGTCGTTGTGCGCTCCGAGGAGGTCGTGTCGGTACGAGATAAGTATTCTTCACTTCCTCCCTCGGTGATCGTGTGGTCGTCTCCATCTCCATCTGTGGCATCTACGAGCAGCACTTCCTCCCTCTGCGTCACCGCCGAGTTGGGCCGTTTGTTCTTGTCCTCTCTCGGTGCTCTCGCATCCATCAAACACATAACTTCGTCCTCGCTTTCCAGCAAGTCCAGTGCGAATTCCAAGTCTGGGCCAGGAATCAACCCAACCAGAACGTCGTGTCTCAAAATTGGCAGTCCGCCATCTATTTCGCCCGCCATGTGCAAGTACTCCAGCTGAAATCTGAGTTGCTTTGCAGGCACGAACGCACTGGCTGTAATGTCGATGTAGCGATTCTGATTCGGTGCAGTGGTGATATCGCCCAGATCAGTGGTGAAGACTGGCCTGACTTTGTGGTCGAGGTAAGGGTAAGCATTCATGTCAGTAAGAAGGTCATAGATAGAAAGTGGCTCGAGAGCATCCGCAGTCCACTTGGCGATCAGCACGCCCATGGCGAAAGGCAGGACGTGTTCGAGACTGCCTGTCAATTCGAAGAGTATGACTGCCAGCGTGACCGACAAGCGAGTGACGCCACACATAGTCGCTCCAGCTGCGACGAGAGCGTACACGCCCGGCACAACGCAGGCTTCAGGGGAGCCATTGCTTGAACAGCCGATGGAGAGAGCGAGATCTGGGTAGCGGAGAATGATGAGCTGGACGATGTGGCCGACAATCCGACCAAGAAGACCGCCGACCACCATAGAGGGAACATAAATGCCAGCAGGAACTTTGATCCCGAATGTGACAACGGTGAGGATGGCTTTGATGAAGAAGGCAGCGAAGAGGTAGCGAATTGTCTCGGGAATGTTTTCTTGAGTCGGACAGAGTCCAGTGCCTGTGTCGGAGAACGCATCGCAGGGCGCCGCGAGTTCGTAGAGAAGCTCCGCCACTGGGATACGTGTATAGCGATTCCAGAAACTGACAAGCCCGGTGACGACTGCAACGATGAAGACTTCCAGCATGGGGTAACTCTTGATCATGTCTGAGCGACGGAAAGTCTTCGCCCAGATGCGGGAAGCCTTGATGAAGAGCGCGCCTAGCGTGCCACCCATCACACCTAGTGCGGCGAAGATGATGATTTCGAACAAGTTCCAGTCGGTGACATATCGTACTTGGAAGAGCACGATTTTGTTGGTGCCGTATGGGTTGAGGAACTTCAATGATAGCGCCGCTGCGATACAGCAGAAGAAGGTCCTGAACATGGTCTTGGGAGGAAAGTAGTAGCTCACTTCTTCCAGACTGAATAGCACGCCGCCGATCGGAGCGCCGAATGCCACTGCTACACCAGCTGCGGCGGACGCCGAGAGCACTTCTCGTCGTTTAGCGTCGTTGTTGCGGTACTTGGATGACACGCGAGACGCAATATTTCCGATGCACGCTGCGATGTGCACGTAAGGACCCTCTTTGCCGACCGAGAGTCCGGAGCCAACGCTGAGAATCAGACCAACCGTCTTGTAGACCAGTGTCTGCGCCCCCAGGTAGCCGTGCAGCACGAAGCCTGAGAGAATCACTCTCACCTCTGCCACTCCACTTCCAGCTGCAGGGTAGTACACGACGGGCGGTCGCTTGGCCGCTTCCTGAAATCGTCTTGTTGGACTCATCGTGCCAGGTCCACCGCCTTCAGTCCTCCCCTTTCCAGAATCATGCCTCTCAGCTCCCAGATTCTCATCCAGGGTGCTCAACGAGATCGCCGAAGATATTGTTGTCTTCGTCCGCAGCGTCACCACACACGCAGCCAACGCCAACAGCACAACCCAACCCACGAATGCAGCAAAGTCCAGCCAAAGCTTCCCACTCTCGTCCTGTCCGCCGTCAATCAGTCTCGACCACCTAGACCAATCCTCGCACGCACTCGCTCCGGAACAGCACTGCCTCTTACTGAAGTACCAGCGAGTCGAACAGTAACCCGTCTTCCAGTCGAAGATCTTGGCCTCGGTCACATCGATCATGTACGCGAAACCCGCAGTAACACACCCGATGACAAACACCAGCAACCAGCCTTGAGCACCATCGAAGAAAGCCTTGACCCTTCCTCGAAAGTCTCGTCGACTCCGTAGCTCTTTCACTCGATATGCGTCCGCAATGCTATCGTGCACCCAGTCCGTAGACGTGAACTGATCGTACCACACGCGATCGTCCCAGTATAGACTCCTCTTTGATGCCGTCACATTTGAAGTGCTCGCTTCTCCGCCCGCTGCACGAGCTTCCTCTTCATCCCCAGCATTACCAAGCGCTTTCATCAACCCTCTCGCGAATGATCCTCTTCGACTCCCTAGTGGTCCTCGCACTGAGTTCACGTACGAATGTGATCGGGTGAATGGATATTGCGGTGTACCTGGCACACTCGTTGCTCGATAGCCTGAACGCGGCACTTCTGGACTTGACAACAGCGGTGTCTGCTCTGTCGCTGCCTGGCCGTGTTGTGTTCCTGCTGTTCCTGTTCTGTCTCTTCGAGGTACTCGCAGCCTCAAGTCGGCCTCCGATCTTCTTTGTAGCCCTCTTCGAGATCGAACTGTGCGTGGAGATGACAGATTCGATGCAGGCGTTTGTGAGGATTGTAATGCATTGCGGTAGGCATTTCGAATCGCTTCCGCTTGTTGTTCGTCGAAGTCGTCGTAACCGTGTCGGGAGTATGTTGGGTCAGCGGACTCGGAGCGGGAAGAAGGTGCGACGCTGGAGGATCGAGAGGCGAGAGATTGGTAAGAGGCGACTGATTTGGGCATGTTGTAGCAGCCCGGAGCTGGAAGGGTTGACGTGAGGTTGACGTTAGTCGAACGGGTGGCTTTGGTGGGGTCGGGGAGTTCTGCGGAGTCGAGGGTTCATGGGGAGCTACCTATTCACCTGGATGGACTTCCATACCGATGTGCATGGGAGGAGAAGGGGGACAATGGAGGACACCGAGCTGGCCTCGTCAAGTAGAGGAGATAGGAGGAGCGGAGGTCAGTCTACCAACGCCAGGAGGTCAGGGTGTGGTGGATGGGAAAGATTGCGTGCCCCGGTCGGTCGGTATCTTTCGTGATGGATCCGCTTTGACATCCGCTCCGTCAAGTCACAGGGACTGTCGTTGTTGATCCCGGAACGCCTCGAGGGTCTCTTTGCTGTGATGGTGCACGAGCGAAACACACGGCGGCCTGGACGCGGACTAGGATGGAGCTTGGTACTTGGGTGCATGAAACGTAGATAGGCGGAGCTGAATGTCAAGCCAAGAGGAGCGATACGACAGTCGAGTCTAGTCCGTGACGGAGTGTGTGGGAGCTGCGTAGGCGTGTGGGTGAAGATGTGAATGGATCACGGGGATCGATGACAGAACCACTGTGTCCCGTCGCCTGGCTGTTGGTATGGAGGCAAAGAGGCAGGAGGGACACGTGCAGCACAGAGGCAGAGGAGAAAAGTTTTCTGGGCATATGTCTTTGGTGAACGAGACTAATAATAATCATCCACATATGGCATGAGGCTCGCCGTGATTTTCTGATCGCGGAGGCGGGCGTCCCACAAGACAGGCCGAGTGCGTACGACAGCTTCGCATCTGATCTACGCCCAAGACCATCGCACATGCTTACCGCGGGTCATCGAGAGGATTGTGTGATCAATGTACTCGCTCGAAAAAGGTGTGCCAACCAAATCCTCCCGCTCTCATGCGGACCCATGTCACCTGCACGGCTGCAGCTGCACCTCGAGAGCTTCGTTAAAGTGCAGCCTGAGATCTGCCGGCGGGGTGGGTTGGGTCGTGAAACATCCACTGCTGAATAATGACGACGATTGTGTGCTTGTGACAGGGCCAATTTGGTTCGAGGCGGTGGTTGCACAAGGTATCCTGGGTATACATTCACAAGGTTCGTCTCGGAATGTCGACTTCACCTTGAGGTACACAATCGTTGTTGACGATAGTTGGGCACCTACTCTCAGCCCGTTGTCAGCATATGTGTGCTGAGCCGAACCATATATCGGCTCCGGCAACCACGCAGCACCTGGTTTCGGATGGTTCAAGAGCAACGCCTTCGAGAATGTCCGCATGTGTGTAATGGTATATTCATGAACGCTACATCTTCGTTGCATTGTCCATGACCGCCAGCTGTGAGCTGCACACGATGTGACTGTTTGTCCCATTTCAAGAGAGTCTTCACCTCGCTTTCCACCAAGACCTCACCTCGTGCCATCCGTCCATGGACGTGAATCTTCCCGCGCTGAAGCATCCACCATTCACACCGCCCAGCTATCCCTCCCCTCTTGCAAGCTGTACAGACGCTGAGCTTGTCGCAGCCCCACATGCCTAGGCACGCAAGACCTTCGGCACGAACGTCGGCATGATAGAAACTGGCCATATTATACTGTCCTCCCTCGTCTCATACCAGCGGTCAGCGGTGAAGACGAGCGTTGTGTCCAATTTGAAAACCTAGATGGTCCTCCTGGGCAGCAAGTTAAGAGGATGGGAGTACGTTCGTCGATTTCCATGGAAGAGACGGGACATTGGATTGCCCGCATTGGATTGCCCGCTGCTTAGTCACCTGGCGGAGGCAGGTCCGTCATACCTGTTCCGCCGGCCTTCTTTCGCTCTTCCATCTTCACTCAATATGCTCTGCCATCAATGCCTTCACTCCTTCACAGCGTCGAAACAGCTTCTTCCACGGTCTCACCGTTCCAATAGACACCTGAAGACGACGGCTCTTCCATCTGTCTGCGCAACCTTGATGAATTGCGATGAGTACTCCTGGATCACTTGGACAAACGTAGCCTCCTCTGGAGCCCTTTGTGAGACCCGTTGACGATGCGCGCGTCGAGGCCTGGGCAAGGTCTCTTCGGCTGAAGCGCTTCTCTCCTTACTACCATTGAGCCGACATGTGAAGGCTGCCTAACAAAAATTGCCTGGCATATCCCGCATGCCACTTGCACTCCGTGGTTCGACATAGTCATTTCCGAGAACCGTGCCATGTAAGTTACTTCTCCGGTAAGACGACCTCTCATTACCTCTCACAATCGCTTCATCCATATCTCTCACTTGCAGATTTCCACGACCACATCGAGCCTACCGCAACATGCACGACCGGGAAGACATGGGCATCAAGACTGGCAAGAGCAAGCCATCGCCGCCGGCCACCTTGGAAACTCTGGAGAAGCAGCGGATACAAAATGAGATATGTAATGCCATCGATGGCATCCGGGTGCTGCCTCCCGGGAAGACCTTGGCTGTCAGACCGACCATATACGACCAGGAGCAATTCTTGCCGCTCCGCACGGCACTTTCCAAGTGGACACAGGTGAAGCTCGACGAGCCTTCTATCATCGAGCCGGACGATCCGGACTGGCCGAGAGAGCTGATATACAGACTGGACCTCCCGTGTACAGAGGCCAGCATCAGCGTGGCCCAATTGCAAGGCGCCTGTGTTGCCCGAGCTGAGATATTGGAGTATTTCGGACGGCAGCAAGGATTCACCGTGCTGCTTGCCACCATGGAGCGACGTGAAAACATTATTCAGCTCAAGAAAGTCTTCTATCCATCTGGCACCTTTCTTGTTTCGATTGCGCCCGTCAGAGTAGCAGACATACTGCAGCCGGGTACCGTCAGTGGCGACTTCAAACGTCCTCATGGCGTTGTATGTTGCCGATCCTAAATGATTCGCCACCTGCTGACGCACTGCAGGTTTTGGTCCTCGTGAGGGACGATATGCTCACTGCTTTCCTGACTAGGTCTTTGCGGGCGACTGATCTGCATCGTTCGGAAGAGTTCTGGGACGCCTCTGCCAGATCGCTGATAAGTGCCCTGAACTTGAACTTGTTTGAACGACCAGGCGTCGTATTCGTGGAGGAAGTACTACGCGATGTCTGTACTTATATCCTTCAGGTCAACTTGGCACAGAAAGCCGAGACGGAACAGAAGATGAAGGACGGAGAGCCACAGGCACAGATGTCGTATTCCACTGATAACTTGTTAGCGCAAGTTGTCTACATCGGTTGTGCGTACGAAGATGCTACGCTAGTTGGGAATGCCGTAACTTGCACCAGGGATAGATTACAAGACGATGTGATCCAGCAAATCCGCGAGACGACGCTGGCCGCCGATGCAGCCAAACAAGAAGCGTTCTTTCAGATGTGAGCTTCAACACTATGTTCAGTGAAACGGAGTTCTGACACAACTCGCAGACTACGGCGCGCGGTCGAGCCTTACGACACATTCTCCGAGCGCCACCGCCTTCTCTGCAGCATCCAGGCGATCGGCGACTGGATCGAGGCTCCCGAGACGTGGGCACTAGAGTCGCTCGCGGAAGTGCTGGAGTCAGCGACAACAGTGGATGAAGACGACGGCTTCACGCTGTATGAGTTGCTCGGCGACTACCATATGGAAGAGGTAGTCCAGCAGCGGTAAAGCGGCGAATATTGTTGTCGCAAGACTCGGCATGCTGACTGGTCCTGCAGTATTCTTCCTGCCGCTCAGCGCCTTGCATCTACCCACGGCCGGTTCGTCGTCGCCTTGCTCGGCTCTATCTGTAACGAGGACTCGGTTGTGGGAGAGGAGTTGCGGAAAGTGCTCTTCACGCGGTTGCATGTTTCTGCAAGTCTTGACATTTCTAAGACTTTCAACGAGCGAGCTCCAGGTGCCACGAACAGCGACAGCGACCCATATCCAGAGGCAGTCGGTAGTGAGAGTGGCATGGCCAATCTACTGGTCGCCACTGTCATGTACGGTCTGCGTCTACAGTCGCCTGAGATCACCGCCACCATGCTGCATCAACTCGCCAAGGCGGTCGAAGCCGTCCCACCTGCGCAGCTCACAATCTTATACATGCCATTCGTGCGAGAGCTCCTATCGACGTACGACGAATTGGATGGAGAGGAAGACGAAGACCTCAAAATGCTGTGGTCAAAGATCATCACGAGTACGATCGAGCAGCTCATCGTCCGTTTCGTAGGGAAACAGCCGCCCGCCCACGGGGAGGATGATGTTTGGATCGATCGCGCTGGAAGCCTCTCGGTGGAGCTTCGTGGACTTCAGCAGGATATCATCGAACGGGTTCTTGGCGAACAACATGAGCGTCTGCTGAAATTGAGGGACGTCATTGTCGATTGGGACAGCGTGCCGGCTATACTGCAGATATCGGCGACGACGGAAGGAGATCAGAACATCGATCGTTTTGCTGATTCTGGAATCACAAGCAAGAGAACTGCCGAGGGTGCGATGGAGTGGCAGCAGAGTCCGAAGAGAATGGCACATACAGTCGATGGTCTACTGGAGGTTGATTGAAGTCGCTCGTCAAGAATGGAGCTAGAGCGTCTAGCAAACTTCCCGGAAAACATCACAGTACGATCGTATGCTCTAGCAGACGTACCCAACATCGGCCCGATCATTTCGACACCGCGATGAACCCACCAGAAGGCCACACCGTAGATCCCCCGAAGAGTCTTTGCACACCTGGTGGTAGAGCTCAAGGTTCTGATGTTGCAGTCCATTACTTCGTCCCAGGGTGTCTGCTTTGGCAGCGTTCTTGTCATGCTCGCAAGATGGGCATCGACTGTCTTGTCGAATCTGTTCTTAGAAGGCGACCTAGGAGTGGAGATGAAGGTCTTGCGGAAAAGCAATGCCGCCTGTTCTCGGCCTGCTCTCTAAAGTGAGCAGTGTTCAGCCGAAAGCTCGTTCGTCGCTCGGGTCCTTCCTCTTTTCTCCTCCACCTCTGTTCTCCTTCAACGGACGGGTACATCTTTTATTGATAGATGACAACCTAGTAATTGAACATTCGTTGCTCGCTCTTGGCCTGATCGTCGGGCTGCAGATTCACCAGGTTCCATGCACGATGGCGTCCCGAAGCCTTGGGAAACGCTTTTCCAGACATATACAACATCAAAATGTGCTGCAGCTATCATCTAACCATTGACAATAAGGCACGGCTGCGACGGCAGATTTTCGGTAGCCTTGCATCGGCCGTAAAATCACAGCCATCATTGACGGTGGTGTGACAAGAAATGGCAATTTGACCTTGATGGCGGAAATCTGCCCACGAGGGCCACGACACTGCCGCGACTCTGCAGCCATCCCGGTCCTCCGCCCATCATTATTCTCCATTCAGGTGATGCCTTCCTTCCCCATAATCACGCACAATGAACAAGATGTATTCATCTCTCCCGTGCCTCCAGAGCTCGTATCTTGAAGCATTTCCCTGCATTTCCGGCAAGCTTATTCCTTCCTCACAGATTCATCGCGGTAATGTCTTCTACACCAGCTCTGACAGGCTCGCCGTTTGGTCTGCTTCCCACAGAGCTGAGGCTCAGCATATGGGAGTATGCAATGCATCGAGAGACCGTGGTGCAACTCAACCTCGCCGAAGCAGATGTCAACAGCGGCTCCACCTTACCAGAACCGAGCAAAACCGCATCGTCGACAGTCAAGGACGGTCTCGAGCTCAATGTGTATCCATCCTCAGAGGACGTCCGCCTCGCGAACAATGTCCCGTCGACCCTGGCCCTGACGCAGACCTGCAGGCAACTCCGCTACGAAGCCATGCCCATCTTCCTCGAAGCGAACTCCTTCATTGCTCATTGCCCGATCTTTGACAACTCAAACGGCCACGGCGAAGTCAAGTCTAAATCGGTCGAAGGCAACCGGAAGCAAATCCAGGGTTGGCTACGGAGCCTCGATGATGAAGTCGAAGACTGGTCATCACGAGTCCGCAACCTCACTCTCGACCTAGGAGTCTGGCAGATCTGCGGTTGCAAGTCCTCCTCGCAAGCCCTCGTCGATGCCATGTGTGGATTCTCTGCCGACTTTCCTTCCTCGAGGAACCGAGAGCTGAAAGTCAAAATCGCGGTGCAATGGCGTGCAATCTGTCCCTGCTGCGAGCGCGGAACGGATGATGAGAGTACTTGGCCCTTCAAGTTCGAGATCGTACGAGGCAACAGCGATGCGTTCTTCCAGGCTGTCATCAAGACTTGTGAAGGCAAGGCGGAGTGGATTCTGAAGAGGCAGGGAATTTGTGGGAGGACGAGAGTGGCTTGGTTGATGCAGCTTGAGAGGACAAGTGCGAGGTTAGTGGAATTCTTTGGGGATTTGAAGAGGAGTGACGAGCTTTGGATGGGGGAAGGGTGCTCGGGTTTCGTGGAAGAGGCGGGATCTGGCGAGGGTGATTACTCGTAACGGTACAATTTCGATTCCTTGCCTTTCAACTCGCCGCTGGGAACCTGGTTTCCTCACCTAGCGTCTTCTCCCGCTGTGCTCCCATACGCTGCCCAATCTCCAAAATTGTAAGGAGGCACATTGCGGCTCACTATCTCGAATTTCCTCTTCCTCTCCTCGAGTATGTCTCCCCGAACCTCGTTTGCCAATTTGTTTGTAGTCGGAAACTCTCCTACCAGACTTTCGATCTCCTGTACCAATTCCGCCGGCATCTCTCGCGCTGCCCAGTCGAGTTTGCCCAGACCTGCTTCATACCACCAGTCGTGTTGCTGAGGAGGCACATTGCGTGTTGAGCACACACGATAGTGAGGATCAACAAGATGTAGCTTCAGCCATTTTCGACGTCCAGAGCGAGAGAGGTCGACCAGTTGGAAAGCTTCGATGCGGTGCTGCATGACATTCGGGAAGGTAATCAAGCGACCATCCGGCGCCGCGACAGTACCAAGAACTTGCAACGCCGGCCCACCAGGTGCATTCTCGGCATCTTCACCAGTCAGATCGAGGTGAGACGCACAACCGTAGACGTCTGCAAGTGGTTCGAGGGGATGAAATGGGTTCGAGCCCGTCCCTGTACCGTATATGTGCATCTGTGGATCAAGCTGGGCCTCTACGCGGAAGCTGATCGAACCGGACTCCGGAGTGACGTTCTCACTTGAGAAGTAGATGACCGTTGTCGCGACGATATGATCATTAGCGAGGCCAGTAAGCTGCCAGTCTGTGCTGGATCGACTCGGCTCAGCCGGCGTGAGTTCCACTTCACCGATTTCGACCACGACTTGGAGACCTTGATCCGCGAAGTCGTTCTCGATGGACACGGTGTAAAACGGACGGTTCCTTCTGGAAGAGCGGTCAACTACTTCCGGTAATTCCGGCCCACATTCGGGAAGAATAGCTCGATTGTTCTCGCCCCTTGCCCACTCTTCATAGGTGAACGTGGTCCCCGGCTCAGGATGAAACCACTCTTTCACACGATGATACTTGGCCTCGATCGCTTTAGCTGGGCTGAAATGGTCTCTCCAATCTCTGCCGACTGCAGGATAGCGTCTCGATGGAGCTGGGACGCGAGGGTTGTCTGGCTGTAGCAAAAACTGGTCCAGAAGCTTCTCGGTCTCGCTAGAAGGGGGATCCTGCGCTGAGCCGACAGTTGTGGTTCGATTCTTGAGACAAGCCAGGCTCTCGGGAAGCGAAGTCCATTGTACACCACAAGTCCGGATCCGCTCTGGCGTCCTCCCTCTGCCCCAATACACCAAGACTTCGTTCCAAGTCTCGATGGACAGTTCGATACATTTCTCGATGGAATCGTACAGCGATGCGTGGTGCCTGGGATGCAGATTGTTGATGTAAGACGCAGCCCTGATGCTTGAGCCAGACTTCGAGGAAACCGGCCTTAGCTCAACCTCACACGGCAGCCACTGAAAGTTGGCGGAGAACCTGCCCCCGCGACGTTCCCATGACCGTTCAGGAGATCTTCCAGAACTACCACATCTGCCGCAACGTTCTTCACGTCCTCCGTAGTTGCCACGGCCGTTTCCTCGACCTCGGCGAGTTCCTCCTGCTCGACGCAGAGAACCGTCACAATTCACGAATGTTTGATTCCGGCACTTCCATATCTGCTCGTGGGACCTCTCCCCTTGGCCTACGAGATCGGCGGCTTTCATTCTGCCGACTCGTCCACCACTCACTAACGCACGAGTCTGGCCGTACACAAGTGGGAAACAGTCCGGAGAGACCAGATGAGGAGCATCGTTGGTGGAGAGAGATTCGACCTCACTTGCTATCTTTTCCAGTAACGCAGCCGGGACCAGGTCATCCGATTTACAGATCCGAGAGGAAGAGTCGAGCACCAGCGTAAAGCGCTTCTCCGTATAGAACTCGCTTTTGTCTCGCAATTCTTTCAAACACCAGTCCCACGCTGCAGCCCTGATCAGATGTGTCCGCAAAGCCTCTTCGGTCCAAATGGCGACTTGAGACGGGTCATTAATCTCCACATACCATCTCGGTCGATCAGTGATCGAGTTCATCAGCCCCAACATTGCCATCTCTCTTGCTGTCAAACGATCTTGAGCCCAGTCGTTGAAGCCGTGTGCGAAACGGTCTTCACAGGGTAGTTCGATCGGTACAGGATGACCGAATCCGGGGACCAGAAGACTGTCCTTACCGCCGTTGTCGAATTTGAGGTTCGGCTCTCCATTGGGACACCACCCCAGATTCAGCCGTGGCACCTGAGAAGTCATCTCTGCTCACTGAGCTTCGTGCCACAAGCCGTCCAGATGGAGTTTTGTAAACAAAGCTGGAAAAATTGCAAGCTGTCCTTCGGTGGCCTCTCCACGCCATGATGTACGATGCAGCACCTAGGCAGCAATGATCTCTAATGTTCGTGCAATGACTCAGAACATGGGTATAGGCATGGATTCGGCGAAGGATTCGACTTCGACGGAGTGATGAGCTTATGTAAGCAGTATCCACGCAATCGAGAGCAGGGCGATTCGGAAGCATAGGAGATCGCATTTGGAGACCTCAGCGGTGAGTGAGACCGGATGCTGCTTTATCCTGAGCTTGGAGTGTTGCTGATGAAGGGTGAACTCGACCTACCCGACGCCTCATTCCTTCAAAGCTTCCTCAGTCTCAACCTCAAAAACCTCTTCCTCTTCCCATCCTCCCCATCAACCACCCCAAGCGGCTCCGCCATATACCCTCCATTAACCTCCCTCATGCCCTCCTCATCTCCGATCTCCGTCTCGAACCTCCCCCAAACCCCCACAATCGTGGCCTTCATATCCAGCATCGCCAAATGACTCCCCACACACATCCTGCCTCCCGAACTAAACGCCCAAAACCATCTCAATTGCTCCCTCAACCTCGCCTCATCCTCCACTGTCACCTCAAAAGAAGAGGAAGCTGGCAGCCACCGTTCAGGCCTCCACTCCTCCGGGTCCGGAAAGACCTCAGGATTCCGATGCAAAGAGTAAGCTTGCGACTGCACCCTCACACCACCGGGAATATTATGTACCACTAGACCAGACTCCGGGTCGCCGAGGGTCGTGAGGCCGGTCGGCGTGACACGGGGTTGGATGCCGTGTATGGCGGTGTGGAGGCGGAGAGTCTCCATGAGGACCGCGTGCAGGACGGGTAGGTTGTCGATGAGTTTCGCGTCGAGGGAGGTGTTGAGAGTTGCGATTTCGGTGCGGAGGCGCGATTGCCAGTGGAGGTTGGAGGGACGGCTGAGTTGCCAGGCGAGGTAGGTAAGGGTTATGCTGGAGGTGTCGAAGCCGGCGAGGACGTGGTCGAGGAGTTCGCTGGCGAGATCGAGGCGGGAGGATTGGAGGATGGAAGCGGTGGAGAGGTTGTCTTTGGCGTCCTTGCGGCATTCTTTGAGGAAACCTTCTCGTAGTTGGGCGTAGACGGTTGGCGTGTCTTCCAACTCAGTCTTCTCCACTCCAGCTTCTTGTCTTTGGACCACCTCTTCGGCTCGATCACACATCTCAAGCACCCACTTCTCACTATCCGCATTACTCTCATCCACCCACTTCGGCACAAACCAAGTCCTCAAACCCATCCATCCCACCCACCTCATCAACTTCGCACACTCCTGCGCCCAAAACGTAAACCTCTGCCGTTCCTTGAAACCCTTCAAACACTCCCTCGCCCTCGCCTCCTCCCTCAAAAAATCCGTCCCCTGCCTCAGTCCAAACACGTACCCCGTCACAAAATCCATCATCGCCGCCGCGAAAAGCTCATACATCTCCACCTGCTCTCCCTTCCTCGCCGCCTCGTCCAACCTTTCTCTCAACCGTCGAACCAACACCTTCGTGATCCCACTCAACGCTCCACTCCCTTGCAGCGTTGATTTGGCATAAACATGACTTACCATCCTTTTCCTCCTTCCATGCTCTCTCGCGCCATGCATGCCAAACATCGGCGGGACACCGAAGTTCGCGAATCCTTCTGAGTACCATTCGCCTTTCTCGAACCCTCCGGCGTAGATCGTCCGGATGCCGCCGTTGACACTGTTGAGGGAGAGTTCGTTAGGTGCGAGACGGATAATGGGGCCGAGACGGGTATGGGCCGCATGAATGGCGAAGGTGTCGGATTGAGAGTAGCGGTGGTGAAGGATCCAGAGGGAGGAGAGAGGGGCGGACCAGTGGACTGGTGGGATGGAGGAGAGGGGGGAGAGGAAGAGGGGTTGAAGGATGTGTTTGTAGAGGAGGTGGGCGAGGAGGGTGAGGGTTGCTAGGAGCGCTATGAGCGGGAGGGCCATGATCGCTTCTTTGGTTCAATTCGTGTCGACTGATGTTGTTGTGTTTTAACCTGTGGGTTTCACAAGCGGTTCAATGAAAATGTCCAGCATCTGATTCATGAATCTCGGGACTTCCAGAACATCGCGTTCTACGGATCGGACGACAGATTGGCTCTGGTGGTCGCCTGATGATGTTGCAAGCAGTAGTGCAGGTCAAAGCTAAGTTGTTGTACGAGGAAAGCAGTGAGGTCCCCGATAAGCGGACAATGGGCAGCGATAAGCGATTAGCGGCAACCTTATCTGCCCGGCGCCTTCCTAATCCAGGACGGTGACGACGGCTAGTCCACGAAGGATCATGCCAAGACACAAGGCAGATTGAGGACTCGTAGCAGGACAAATGGTCGATTCGCTTCGGTGCGGAACAGCTATATTCGCTCCAGCTATGCCTTCTCCATAGACCTGCTCTCCTTCTAGCTTGATATCAACCATCTAGCTATGCCCTATTACTCCTTCTACCTTTTTCTATCCCTCTCACATCACGCACTAAACACCCTCACGTTCAGATCCACACTTCCGCACGCAATCAGACACCTGATCTGCTCCTTCTGCGCCTCCTCTTTGCCACTCCCATTCGTCAGTCCTCCATTCGTGTCCCCTGCAGCGCCGGCCTCCTTGTACAGGCTCGGCGCCCACCGCAGACAGCTCACGAAATGATCCGCCGCCTCCACGACCCGCACACACTTCCCTTCCTGCGCGAGATCCCAGCATCGAATCGTCTTATCGTCGCTGCAGGATAGAAGGTACTTCCCACCTGGATGAAACACCAGACTTCGAATCCAGTTATCGTGGCCGGTGAGAGTCTTGATGCAAACGCCATTCGCGGTGTGGAGTTTGATCAGCTTATCGCGGCCTCCTGTTGCGAGATACTCGGCGCTGCTGGTCGATGCAGGAGGCTTCTTCACTCCCGCGAGGGATGCGAGGTGGGTGTATGCAGCTGGAGGGGCGAAGGCGCAGCATTCGACGACGTGTTCGTGGCCCATGAAAGTCTGCTTCTGCGCGTTGGAGTCGGGTTGTGAAAGGTCCCACATGCGACTCGTTTGGTCGGAGGAGGTGGAGAGCAGCCAGCGGCCGTCAATGGTCGGTGATAAAGAGCGCACCCAGTCGTTGTGGCCGCGAAGGGTGCGGAGGCAGTAGCCTGTAGTGACGTCCCAGATGCGGATGGTCTTGTCGCGACTGGCCGAGGCGAGGAGGTTGCCGGAGAGAGGTGCGCCGGCGGCTCCAGAGGGTATGAAGCGGACGGAGCTCACACTGTGGTCGTGTCCGGGGAGTGTTCGAATGTTTTTGTACTCTTCTGCGGGATCCCAGAGCTTGATTGTGAGGTCCGAACTGCAGCTTGCGAGTAGGGTATTGCCTCGAGGACCGCCAAAGTCGACATCTAGCACGGCTTTTGTGTGTGATTTGAGTGTCCGCTCCAGCTCGCCGAGTTCGTAGTCCCAGATCTTGATGGTGCAATCTTCACTCCCTGAGGCCAAGCTGGAGAACAAGGGGTGAAATGCGACGCATGTGATGGGTTGTCGATGTGACATGAGGGTATGCCGTGCAGGTGCTCTCGGTAGCCATGTCTGTGGATCGTGATTCTTTCGTGCGGCGAGTGAAGAAGGTGTAGCGCTATCCAGCTCTTGTTGTAGTTGTTGCGACCGGGCCTCAAGATCCATTATCTTCTTCTGTAGTCGCACCACACTCGTCCACTTCTTCTCCAGGAGACCCTCATATTTCTTCGCGGTCGCTGCGTCGAAGTCGGTCTCGGGAAGGTTCAGGTTGTCGCGCAGGACTTGCGCGCTATCGGCATGGCCTGTGGAGAGGAGGTATGCGATGAGAGACTTGTGGCTGTCAGCTTGCGATCAGCGAGTGGACGAGCAGTATGAGGAATGAGATGAAGACGTACAGCTCTTCGGCCTGCCGTGATGTCAAGAGGGCGCTCATAGTTGTTACCGCTGCCTGGCCGCCATGCACAATGGATGGGAGTGTATGCGAATGCTCGGGTCTGGCTGGTCGTCAGGGTCGTGAGGGGTGGACCAGTGTCGCAAAGCTGATGAGGACTCGAGGAGTGTAGGAAGTGGGATTTGTGAGGCCGTTGATTATTGTATGAGAGCAGTGGATGTTGGATTCGAGATTCGTATTGTGCGTAGATCAATGTTGCGCGCTTGGGATTGTCTTCTGACAAGTTGGTGAAGTGAAGTTGGAGACAATGTTTCCAAAGTTGTTGATTTCGAAACAGGCGGACCCCAGCCGCCGTGGTAAAGCTTCACATCGGCGCCGGAGAGCTGTGCTCGTGCACGTGAGATGTAATTATACGACTTTACACAGTACGGTAGGCATTCTTATGGACAAAATGAAGAAGATTTCTTCGCATGCGAGAGATGGTTGCGAGTGTTGGGAGAGCTATCGTAGAGATATTGCCTCTAGCTGGCCCATCAATTAAGCCTCAATATTTGATCGTCATATTGATCGGTGCTCTGTTTACCGCAACGACCCTGACGCAGCGACAAATATACATCCTCTTCCTTGTACAACTCCGACTCGCGACACTTTACTGACGCGACTCGACGAACGCCATACTAACGACAGTTCACGGTCCCGTTCCAAGACTCAACGAGAGAGACCGCCTATGCGCCGACATATTCACGAGACACTCCAGGGAGACTTGGGCATCAACGGTAGCCCCTCGACAACAGACACAAAAGACTCAACATCAGCAAACATAACTCTCCTACGCGACAACACATCCCATTGAACTTCGATCATCATCATGGCGGATGAGGCGGAAGAGTTCGCCAAGTTGCCTTTGGTCGACCAATTCGCACACAAGAACTGGAAAGCGCGAAAGGGCGGCTACGAGACGGCAACGAAAGAGTTCAAAACCGCGCAGCCTACAGACGCAATAGTCAAAGACTTTACATTCGACAACAACATCTGGAAAGCGGCAGTGGGAGACTCAAACGTCGCGGCACAGCAAGAGGCACTCAACGCATACAATGCCTTCCTTGATGCGGCAGGTACTGATGGCGCGCGCAAGACGAGAGGACAAACCGTGGCACCGGCGGTGGAAAAAGGCTTGACAGGACGGCCGGCGGCGAAAGCAGCTGCATTGGAGACATTGCTACTCTTGGTTGAGCTCGACAAGGCGGACCCGATCATTGAAGAGCTATTGCCATATCTCGCGCACAAACAGCCCAAGATCATCGCGGCAACGCTTGAGGCATTGACCTCCATCTACCACGCATACGGTTGCAAGACCATCGAGCCAAAACCGGTGATCAAATTGCTGCCGAAAGTGTTTGGCCACGCGGATAAAAATGTCAGAGCGCAGGCGCAGAACCTCACGGTGGAGATGTACAGGTGGTTACGAGAGGCAATGAAACCACTATTTTGGAGCGAGCTGAAGGAGCTGCAACAGAAGGATCTGGACAAACTCTTCGACCCTGTAAAAGCTGAGCCTGCGCCTACACAAGAGCGGCTACTGCGATCACAACAAGCTGCGCGGGAGAGAGCTGCAGCGGCACCGGCGGCAGAAGAGGCGTACGAAGAGGAGGAGGTTGCAGAAATCGATCTTGAGCCTGAGTTTGAAGCGGTGGACGGGTTCGCGAAGATTCCTCGAGACTTTGGTGAACGCATAGACAGCACCAAGTGGAAGGATCGAAAGGAAGCAATGGACGAGACACTTGCTGCGGTCAACTTTCCAGCACTCAAAGAGGGACCATACGATGAAGTGATTCGAGGATGTGCGAAGAGCATGAAAGACGCCAACATTGCCGTGGTGACAGTGGCTGCCAATGTCGTGGAGGCACTCGCAAAAGGTCTTAGAAAGTCCTTTAGCAAGTACCGGAGCACAATCTTGGGATCGATGTTGGAGCGGTTCAAGGAGAAGAAAGCTTCCGTGACTGATGCTATTGGTGCCGCGTGTGATGCTGTCTTTCTTGCCACCAACCTGGCAGACATTCAGACGGATGTACTCGAGGCACTGAAGAGCAAGAACCCGCAAGTCAAGGAGAACTCTGCCAAGTTTCTGGCACGAAGCCTGAACACTGCACGTGAGGCACCCACACCGGAGCAAACAAAGGAGATTGTGGAGGGAACGAAGAAGCTACTCACTGAGAGTGCTGCGCCTTTGAGAGATGCCGGAGCGGAGGCTCTCGGTGTGCTGTGGAAAATCATGGGCGATCGCAACATGCTGGCTCATCTGGACGGACTGGATGAGATCCGCAAGAACAAGATCAAGGAGTTCCACGATGCCGCAGAGCCAAGGGCAAAGTGGAAGCCAAAGGCCGCGCCACCGCCAAAGGCAGCCGCAGCAACAAGCAGAAAGCCAGCATTGGGATCGAAGAGGCCGGTGGTCGGAGGGGCAAAGAAAGCAGCTCCACCGAGAGCTGTAACTCCACCACTCGTCGAAGATGCGCCGTTACAACCTCGTCCAACAAGCAGACCGGGCATCAAGCCACCTGGTGGACTGAGACCTCCAGGTGGGTTGAAGCCACCCGGCTCTGGCCTAGCAAAACCGGGGTTGAGACCGCCCGGCACAGCTGCAGCCTCGCCGAAACGCCAAGGTGTCATCCTAGACGATCCCCCCATCCCATCCACGCCTCGCACTCTCGGACGAGGCCTCGCAGGACGCCCTCTCGGTCGACCAGCAGCACCCGCATCACCGCCGCTCCAACAACAACCCACTTCCGACCCATCCGCATCCGCTCTCAGCTCCCACGAACGCCAAGAGCTCGTCGACCTCCGACAAGAAGTCGAAATCCTCCGGCAACAGACCTCTGACCTCCGCCACGAAAAGCATAAAAACAACTCGCAAGTCGCCGAGCTTCAGGTTCAAAACGCCCAACTCATCGAAGACCACACCCGCGACGTCCTTCAAATCAAAGCGAAAGAAACCCAGCTCGTCCGCGCGCGATCCGACGCCGAAGCAGCCGAAGACCGCGCCAACTCCCTCTCCCGCGAGATCGACCGTCTGAAACGTGAGATCTCCCGATTAGGGAGGTCTCAAGCTGGACGAGACAGTCCCATTGACGGCGCACTCAACGGCACCGCCTCCCCTCCCCCTCGCCGCGCATACCCCAGCGCGAGAGCTTTCAGCAACCTCGACGGCTACAGCAACGGCGCCGCCAACGGCGAAGGTAAGGAGAACTACGCCCATCCGGGAGATGAAGCTCCCCCAAGCAGCAAGCTGAGAACATTCTCCGGTCTAGGCGCGCCCGACTCGCAGCGTCCGGATTCGAGAACGAGTCGGCCAATGAGTCATGGTTCAGGTGGGAGTGGGCGCGCGACGCCGGCTGAAGGTGGAGCGGGCAGGGAGAGGGAGTCGAGTGATGGTGGAGGTGGTGGGTTGGGGAGGAGTCAGAATGAGGGCGTAGAGAGTTGGAGAAGGGCGGCGGAGGTGACGCAGAATTTGAAGGCGAGGATTGAGATGATGAAGGTGAGTCGTCGACGAATGCGTCCTTTGATTTGATGGGGCAGTTTCACTGACTTTTGAGTGCGATAGGCGCGGCAGAATATTGGACGAGGACAGTAGATGTCTGATGATAATGGTGCTCGGCTGAATGGACAAAGAGTGTTTCCCGTATGTTGAGCATGGCATGGTGTTGTGGCGTTTGAGATACCACATGCGGACTGAACTTTTTGCCGGAAGAAGGACAACACGGAGTTCATGAGTGGAGAAGAATACAAACATCGTACAGAGATTCGTACTGCTTTCCCAGCGTCGGTGCTCTGCGCTCATCGTCAAGGGTAGGGACTATTCTTGCTCGGGTTTGTGACCTCATTCCATCCCGCTCTATATCGCTCCATCCATCACAACTTATGTTGCATCCAGGTTCTTCAACGTCAGCGTTAACGTCGACACCCGACTGGGTCGAGTGATGTATCTCGGCGACCAGCGCCGCGATCATCACTGCAACCCAGTTTTCCCTTCTCAATCGCAGTATCACTCAAGACTTTCTTTTGTATGCTTTTCCGTCGAGCCAGGCTCCGCCCACTGGAAAAGAACTCCAACGCTAAAACATCTTCGAAAATATGCTCTCCGCCACATGCAAACCTCACCTGGGAATCCACCGATCGATATCCCTCTCACACCTCCTTCAACAACCACATCGCCGGATCTGGCTTCACCTCCTGTAAGCCCTCGGTATGCCGCACTGTCCGACTCCAATACGGCTCGCAACGCATCACCGCGCAGACATTCGTGTCCTGCCAGATGACATATCTTTCCAGAAATTTCTGGTTCGAGTTGATCTGCGAGAGGCCGCCGCGGAGGTTGATCATTCCAACCAAGCCGCGCATGTGCACATGGAAGGAAGCGGTGGAGCCTGGTGAGATCGATATCAGCATTCCAGAGACTTTACCGCCGTTGGTGAGAAGATATGTGGAATTCTTTGAAAACTCACCTTGCAAACCCTCATGACTCGCCAAAATCAACACCGCACAAATCAACGCGTCCGACGTCGCGCGACTCGGATCCCGCAGCGCTTCGTTGACGATATTCAGCACGAAATGCTTGAGTTCGAAAATGCACCGCGCCACGTTGATGGACATGGTCGTGTTGCGGATGGAGAGGATGTGTCCCGCGGCGACGAGTACGGCCGTGCCGACGAGGGCTGGGTCGTCGATGATGCGGGATGTGAGGGTTTGGTAGCCCGTGCCGGCGGGGGCGGAGGGCATGAAAATGCGGTCGAAGGAAGGGGATTGTACGCGGACGATCCATTTGTAGTGGTCCTGTGAGGGAGAGAAGAGGGAGGTTAGTGATACCGGGTTGAATGAGACATTTGGGGGACTTTGTGGATGAGGGTTGTTAGACGGATGGATTGGCGAGACTCACGAATACAGTGGGAAAGTCGAGATTGAGGTTGGCGAGGATGCGGGCCATTCGGTCGTTGGGATCGCCTAGGGCGTGTTGGCGGGAGACGTTGCCGGCGACTTTGCTGGATCGAACGAGCTGGGCTGCGCTGACGGGAACATGGGCGGTCTGGGTTCCTGCGGAGCGAAAGGCGGTGATGCTGGAACTTCTTGAAGGGCCGGCCGTCATCGGGCTGTTTCGAATTGGTGTTGAGGGCTCCGATTCTGCTGCTGCCGAGCTGTCCTCATGCTCTGTCGTGAGGAGCTGGAAGGTCCCGGGACTGCCGGCGAGCTTCTTCTTCTCTCGCTCCTTGCGATGTTGCAAGCGTGTGACATGCGATCGTACACGACTTCGGAGGGTGGGATCCCTGTTGGTTGGCTTGGAGCCGGGTTCGTAAGTAATGAAGTTGAGTGCGGGAGGTCTGCCGCCGTTGCCGGACATGGTCTCTTGAGATTCTTGCTTGGTTTGTTATGAACGGTCGTCTTATTCAGGGCGGTTAGAGTCCAAACCAGACCGACGGATGGTCAAGGTGGAGAATCGTGCTCCTCAGCAGACGAGCTGGTACGGTGTAAAAGGAAGCGCAGGCCCGGGACCGGGAATTGGAGCTGATGTCCCATGAAATCAGATCGAAGCGAGAAACCAACTGGTGTATTCGTCTCCCTTCTTTCGAGGATATGCTTTGGCAAGAGGCTGTCAAGTCGTGAAAGGGTGCAGGCGCACCGGAAATGGATCAAGAAGCAGATTCTGCTTACAAGTCCTCTCCGATCAAGGAAGCACGAAGCCCAACCACCCGGAGACGAGACGCCGGTACAGTCCATATCCCGTCTTGCAGACCGGACCAGACGCCGCTGACTCCACGCCACATCTGGTTGTCGACGTGTCGATGGACAAATCATGTCGTTGGACTCGGGACTAGATCGCTCGACGGAGCTTGAGATGTGCCGACGGGAAGGACCTCGGACCCCACCTGTGACTTCCCAATCGGGTAACTATCAACGTTTGACACGTGCTCGCCTATAAGAGCTTCCTTTATTGGCTATTTTTGCAGTCGGAATCGCCGAAGAGTATCATTGCTGCTCCCAGTCCATCGGAGTCGCCGAAGAGTAACATGATTGCGGTCATTAGTTCCAGGCGAAGTGCATTCGGCTGCCCCGACTCGTATACGGCCTGGGAAGCCGAAACTACCATCAGAGCTGTACATCGTCAACAGGACCGTCAGAGAGTACACGTATGGAGCGTGAAGGCTTTGCATTGTTACTCGCACTGTATTTCCACTATGCCAAGCGCATGAAGACACCCTGCAGCAAACCACAGACAGGCACGCTTTTTGCTTTCCTTCTTCGCATGCTCACTGATCAAGCCCATTTGAAGTAGAGGTAGTGAAACCACGCCACTCGAACAGGATGTCAAAATGATTGCAGGCGTCATCAGAGCTGACCGCTCCTGCACATTTCAGTTCTCCTCTTCAGCGGCTTCGCGCAGGAAGCTCTCGGCATGAGCAGCGGCGGCGACGAGCTCGCCCAGCTGCTCGTCGCTGAGCTGGGTGGAGTCCTGGTCTTCGTCTTCGTTGTTGGCGGAAGAGTCGTCTTCGTCGTCGGTGACGTTGGCCTCATCATCATCTTCGGCGGCGTCGTACTCGCCGGCATCATCCTCACCGGCATTGTCTTCGCCAGCGTCCTGCATCTCCACATCTCCATCCCGATCCATCGCGACCTCCTGCGCACCGACCACGACTTCTTTACCCTTTTCATCGTCTTCACCACTCGCAGCCTGACCACCACCTTCCTGGCTCTTCTCAACCTCGGCCTCGACCTCAAAAATGACCTTACGCCGACAAGCGTGGCAACTATCCCTACACCTCAGCCACTCCACCAAACACTCCTCACAATCCGAATGTCCGCACGGCAGAACGACCACCTTCGCCTCTGCCTCAATGCCCTCCAGACAGATTCCACACCTAAACACCTCCCCCTCCGCTGCATCCTTCGCGCGGTCCGTATCCTTGAACAAGACGCGAGGCAATTTCGCCACCAAGTCCGCAGGTAAAGCCGAAGTAGTGATGATGGCATTGGGATCCATGGCTTCGGTCCACGTTTGCCAGCGTCCTGCTCCTCCACCTCCTGCAGCGGCTGGTGCGGCGGGCTGCCCATCGTCGTCTTCGCCTTCCTCGTCGGACTCCATGTCAGGAAACAGATATCCCCACTCCCGCTCGTCGAATTGCAGAAACGGCAGTCCCATTGAGGTACGTCTCGGGTTGAGAGCCGTCAGGAAGGTCATAACGTCGGTCATATCCACGTAGCTCGTCATCAACATCGTCGTGTGCAAGATCTGCTGTTGTTTCAGGAGGTCAACACCCATGCACACCGGGCAGATGATGGGTTGGAGAGTTGCTGGAAGCGGATCGGTGAGCGGAATACCAGCTGCGGCGAGGTACGTGAGCAGAGGTGGGTGGTAGCTCGTGAAGAGCCCGGAGAGATGTGCAGGAGTTGGGAGGAAGCCGCGGGTGCATGCTGCGTGGCAGTAATGTGGAACGGTCGGGAAGTGGGCGGTGAAGAGGGCGCGAATCATGTCGCCGGAGGGTTTGGAAGTGAGCTCTGTGGTCGAGGTGAGGGTGGTGAGGTCGAGGGGTGCTGGGCAGGTGGTGCAGTCTGCGGTGTGAGCGTGGTATTTCTTCTTGCCGAAGATACGGAAGGTATGAGTGTTGGCGGGGTCTTTGGCGAGGGAGTAGGTCATGGGTGTCAGGATGATGGAGGTGGGGACGCCGTTGGAGTCTTTGGTGAGTGCCGCCACAACGTAGACTTGTGGAGGGATCGGGATGCTGACGGGAGTGTCGTTGTCGGAATCATCCTCTGCGCTTCCATCATCGCTCTCGTCGGTAGCAATGGACTGCATATCCTCATCTCCATCCTCATCTTCGCCCGCCAGGCTCTCGTTCTCCTCCTCAGAGGTAGCGGGAAGGGGCACGTCAGCAGGACCCAGGGCAGTCACAACACTATTGGCGTCTGTGTCCTCTGCATCGTTCTCCAGGCCACTCTCGTAATCATCGTCCTCGTCATATACTTGGTCCTCTTCGTCGGACTCATCCTCCTCGTCTTCCTGCTCTTCCTCGGGTTCATCAGGGATCGGATGCACTACGAGCAGCAGACTGCCGATCTTCAGCGACTCCAACACTGTGCGCTGAACATCTGTGAGTTTGGCAAAGCCTTCCATGACGGAAGGGTTGCGGATTTCTGGAGAATCCGTCGCTCGTTTCTTCTCGACTTTATTGCAGTCTTTTGTGCGGATGTAGTGGGACTCGATGTCTTGGTTCGTGTTATCTGAAGTCGAAGCGCAATCGCGAATCGGTCATCAGACGCAAGGAAAGCGCGAGAAGCCTCGACTAGCGCATGCGCACGTGAATACGCTGAATATGCACCAGATTAGCTTGGACTCATGAGATTCTCTCAATCTGCTTGTGGTGGTTCGTACTGTTGTGTGCGTCGTGAATGCCAGTGAGCTTGTGGGAATCGAAGGAGGGAGGGTCAGCTATACTATGAATAGAGAGTGTGTCAGTCAATGTCAATTCACTCGAGTTTTGCGCGCAACGATGAAGTCCGGTCCAGGTGAGGCAAGGCAGCGTGGCGAGGCAGGCCGTAGTCCGGAAAATATTGGCAGTCCGGTCCAGGCAGATGATGGTCGAGTGGCTCCAGAGGTGGTGAATCAGCGGAGGGATGTTGAGATGGACTCACAGCTGGAGCGCGGTCTTGCGCAGTTGTTGTCGCCGTGGGTGGCGAAGTCGGTGGTGGTGGTAGAGAGAGGAAGAGAGAGAGAAAGAGAGGAGAGAAAGAGAGGAGAGAAAGAGAGAATTCCAAAGGTCGAGGAGGGAGAAGTCAAACGCTGACTCCTCCGGTGAGCTTGAAGGACGCTAGGCTTCCCGTAATCCCGTTTTGGCAGGCATGAAGCGGAGCGGGACGGGACGAAGGAGTGTGAGAGTGAATGAAAGTGGTCGAGTGGCCTCAGGCAGGTGTGGATTAGTCCATCATGAGCGGCGAGATGGGTGAATGAAGCGTCTCCGTTATTGCGGTGAAGACTGACGAAAGAAAGGCGAAGACATGCGGATAAGAAGAGTCGTGGGCATGAGAGAACAAGGCAGAAGGAGAAATTGAAGTGTGCGCGACAGCTGGCCACCGGCGCCAATCTCGCCCATGGATAATATGGCCCAACGCGGCATGCACTCAGGGCACGATGAACATGGTGACGACGAGATTCTTGCTGGAGCCAGACGTACTCTGAAGGAAAGCTGGAGGGTACCTTACCTTTGGTCGACTTGCCGTGTTGGGGATGTTCCTGAACCTTGACATGAACTTCGCCGCGGACACTCCAGCTGGACAGTTGTGCCGCCGTACTCGACGACGAGGCTAGACGCTGGATGATACAATGTTAGCAAGTCGATGGTGCGAGCACAGGATTGAACTCACCATGGCTTGAGAGAGCCTGGCTTCGCCTTCGCCGCACCTTCATATGTAATTGTCCAAAGTCGAATGTCCTTCACATTGCTCTCTCGAGGTATCTCCTCACTCCCTACAACGCCCCCAACTCCTTCAACTTGGCAATCATCCCATCCACATCCTCCACCTTTCCGCCTCCCTGCCTCGCCTTGGGCTCCTCCACCTTGACCGTCTTCAACCTCTTCTCCCCATCCAGGCCATAATCCCCAAGTGTCTTCTTCTCCAACGGCTTCTTCTTCGCCTTCATAATATTCGGCAAACTCGCATATCTCGGCTCATTCAACCTCAGATCCGTCGTGATAATCATCGGCAACTTCGCCTTCAACGTCTCCACGCCTCCGTCCACCTCCCTCGTCACCGTGACACTCTCCCCGTCAATCTCCACTTTACTCGCCTGCGTCGCTTGCGGCCAGTTCAACAGACCTGCAAGCATTTGTCCCGTCTGATTCGCATCATCATCGATAGATTGCTTTCCCAGTATCACCAGATTCCTCTTCTCCTCCTCCACCACTTTTTGCAGCAATTTCGCGACGCTCAAGGGTTCCAGATCGGCTTTCTCTTCTACCACGTGGATTCCTCGATCGGCGCCCATGGCCATCGCCGTGCGCAGGATGTCTTGGGACTTGGCGGGCCCAGCGGAAAAGGCGAGGATGTCTTCGACGGGGAGTTTGCGCTCGCGCATGCGGACGGCTTCTTCGATGGAGAGTTCGTCGAAGGGGTTCATGGAGTGTTTGACGTTGGTTTCTACGCCGGTTTGGGCTTTGTTGACGCGCGGTTTGACCTGTTGGAGGACGACGTGTGAGTATGGACTTTTTGCTTTTGCTGTTGCTTTGCTGTTTGGTGGAGGAGGATTGAACGCACGGCATAGTCAATGACCCGTTTGACAGGCACGAGGATCCGGAGTCCAGACATGGTGGCTACTGAAGTGGTGGTGGACAGTAGCGGAGGTGGATATGTCGACGGTATTCAGTGTGTTCAATGGAAGAAACAAAGGCCGACGTCAATGACCTCAACGGGCGGAAGCCGAGGGAGGGACGGAAGACACTTTCACATGCGGGCCGTGTCTTGCGTGTATACGTGAAGAAGCACCCATATATCGCTTTAATGATTCTCCCAAAGGCAGAGTACATAGGTCAATAGCACTTTGCCTCGGAATATACACTTGTAGAAGACAATACCGTGAGAACAACTCCTCCTCCGTGATGCCTGCACAACTCCGCACAACCCTGCACAATACTCTAATTCTACGACGTCGTCCGAGCGGACGAATCGCCAGCGTCTAGTCACTCACCTCGCACGAATGAGGGGGCCAATCCTTCGTCCGTGATGGATTGGAAAGCATGTGATAGTTCTAGTGGATAGCGAAAGGCACGGGTCGGCAGGTTGCAATATACATACCTACGGTAGTCTCTCCCTATTTTGCTTCCTTTGAACCTCACCTCTCTGCCTACCGTCCGCATCTCTTTGAGCCAGACCTTCTCAGCATTTACCAGAAAGAAGTTCAGGAACAATGTCCCTCAAAATCCGCACCACCATCGAGATCGCCGCTCCTCCCTCCGAAGTGCGCGAGAAGGTACTCATCTCCAATCCTTCGGGACAATCCGTTCAGATCACTAACCACCTGCATCGTCCGTCATCAAGTTCTTCGACTTCCCCTCCATGCCTACCTGGTCCAAACTAGGCCCTGTAAAACTCGTCTCCCCTCCCAACCCAACCATCTCACCCGGCGACAAACTCAACGTTCAACTCAACTCCGGCACGAAGTTCACCGCCACTGCAGTCGTAAGTCAAGATCCGCCGAATTCAAACCCTCCATATCTCCCGCTGGTGGGACTCCCAAGCTCTTCCACGTTGACTAAATAAACTCAGGAAAATACCCCCACCACCCTCTCCTGGCGCGGCGGTCTTCCTCTCGGAGCACTCGTGGGTCTACACTACTTCAAATTCGAAGAAAGCAGCATCACGCCCGGCCACACGACGTTTGTGCACGGCGAAGATTTCTCCGGACCGTTGGTGTGGTTGGGATCGTTTTATCCGGGAATTCAGGAGAAGGCGGAGAAGCAGTATGCTGTTACCGGAGAGGAGTTGAAGAAATGGGTGGAGGAGGGGAGTAAGGCTGGGGAGACGCCGAAGTTGTGAGAGAGTGGGAGGTATGAGCGAGAGGGTTGAGGTTGACGGAGATGAGGGGAGGGAGTAGTGAGCGGGTTGTGCGAGCGAGGAGGTCACGGTTGATGTTTTGGCCCGTGGGTGTGTGAGGACAGGTCAAGATTGAGAAGATATGATGTTATTTCATATATGTGCAACTGAACATGACGCTGAAACGCTAATAACGCTGCAAGATGTAAATCTGGCCATGGCTCCTGTTCGCCTCGTGAAGATCCGGTTACTGTACATGAACTGAGTGGAGTCGTTTGTTCTTCCTCGATAAAGTCGGCAGATCCGGTCCTAGGATGTCCGTGGGCGTGTCGTCGTCATCGTTCTCATTAACTGGAGATTGTGCATCGCACACTCAAGTGTTCCCCTTGAAACCAAATTGAGGCGATCTCTCATTTCGTGGTCGGTACTCAAGACCACCTTCCAAAATCCGTCACCTCCTTAAATCCACTCATATACCCTCCCATCCCTCCACACTCCCCTCTCTGATACACCTCCTCCGCCTTCCCCAACCATCCTCTTATCTTCTCCCCCCGATCATGACTGCTCGGATGCGTGCTCAAAAACGCCGGTGGCGCACCTCCCTGTTTGCCCTCCATACTCTCCATACGCTGCCACAACCCAATCGCCGCCTTCGGATCAAAACACGCTTCGGCCATCATCAGTAGACCGATGTAGTCCGCTTCACTCTCTTCTTTCCGTGACCCGGGGAGTTCGAACGCAAGCTTGGCAAGTCCGTTGCCGATGCCCACATCGAGTCCTACGAGGAGCGATCCGATGACGGCAAAGGGAAGGATGATGAACGAGCGGGACATGCGTTCTGCTGCGTGGTGGGCGACATTGTGAGCGATCTCGTGGCCCAGAACAGCTGCCAGTCCGTCCTCGCCGCGAGCGATGTCCAGAATACCTCGGAAGACGAAGACCTTTCCCCCGGGGATGACGAAGCACCCTCGATACCATGCGATGTTCAGAACTATGCGCCGGCAACAGTTTCGACGAGAACTCCTGCAGGGTCTGGTTGTACATCTGCAATCCCATCTCCGCTTCCCGCCCGGGACTGACGACGTTGAAGCGTCGACGCCCTGTAACGGCTACGGGCTCGAGGTTGTAGATGTAAAACCCTCCGCAAGTGGCCCCGAGACCGCCGACTTCGTAGTAGAAGGTGGGTCGTTGCGACCAGGCGCGGAGGTAGGATTTTGTGGTGGAGAAGCGTTGGTAGTTGAAGGCTTGACGGCGGTAGGATCGTGATGAGGAGGGGTCTGGTCGCCATTGTGTTGAAGGGCGTGGTCGGTAGGAGGGCTGTGATCGGAAGGTGGAGGTCGCGGTGCTGGTGAAGGTTCGAGACGAGGAGGGTCGGAAGAGGGCGGAGAAGAGTCGTGGAGCGGACATGATGGGCGGATGGAGGAGTTGATGGAGTTGGTTATCGTAGAGTCATGTCTTTGACGCGAGACGAGAGAGTTGAGAGGGAATTCAAGTGAAAGTCGATGTTGATGTAGTGTTGTCGTTATGACGAGCCGGGATCGCTCTTACCTAAGCAGGACTCGAGTCTCGTGCCTTGCATAAGGCTTGCAGAGGAGGACCTCCCTCTATACAACATCTATGATCAGCGTCTTCTTCTACACGCTCTAGTCCTCCTATAATCCACCCATCCCAGATCTAGGCAACGCCCTCAATACCCTCCAAAAGCCGTCCGGCAGCCCTCCCTCTTCATCCCAAAATCTACAAGCCACTCCCATTCTGCACCAATACATTCGCCGTCTCCTCATCAACCCCACTAATCACACCCTGCACTCCCAGCTCTTTAATCCTCGCACACAACGCCGTAGGCGCCATCTCCCCTTCCTTAGCAATCAGATGCGCCGCCAGACCCGCAACATGCGGCGCCGCCATACTCGTCCCACTGATCGTCCTCGTCCTCGTCGTCCCTCCAATCCACGCACTCTCCACATCCTTCCCCGGCGCGAAAACATCCACGCCCGTACCAAAATTCGAGAAACTCGCTTTCTCATCTCCGTCGGTGCTGGCCGCGACGGTACACGCATCCGGCGCGGAGGCAGGGGAAGTGGTGCTGACGTCGGCGTTTTCGTTGCCGGCAGCCACAACGATGAAAGCGCCTGACGCCACCGCGGAGGTGATGGCGTTGTTGGTGATGAGGGAGTAGGGTCCGCCGAGCGACATGCTGATGATGGAGCGTGAGGTGCGGCCGTGGGTGGCCATATCGGACAGGGCCCAGGAGAGGCCTTTGAGGACGGTGGAGGTAGATCCCGAGCCAGAGGCGTCGAGGACTTTGATGGCTATCATTGTTGTGTTTTTGGCCTGAGATGATGTGTCAGTGACTGATGATGTCGAACAATGCCAAGGGTATCGAGAGGGACTCACGACGCCGTATGTCGTTCCGCCAACCGTGCCCGCGCAATGCGTGCCGTGACCTTGGTCGTCTTCGCCGTTGGAGTCATCGACAAAAGATTGGCCGAGCACGGCTCTCCCGCCAGCAAATTCTTCGTGTGCAGAGTTGATGCCTGTGTCGATGATGTAAACAAAGGTACCCTCGCCGGCCGAAGCGTCGTATACGTAGTCCGATGCTCCGGCGTCTTTGTGACTGATCCTGGCCAGACCCCAAGTGCTGTTCTCTTGCGTCACCAAGTCGCTGCTACTGTTGCTGGGAGCCGTGGTGTTCGTCCCATTGACAACGCTGGGCTTGTAGACTGGTGGATCGAAGAGGCCGATCGGCACGCTCGCTCGCATGACGACATCTGGTTCGACATGTTCGATCTCGCCGAGGCTTTGGAGAGCGTCGAGGACAGCATCGTCACCATCGAAAGCGAAACCTGTCACGGAGCCGATGGTGTAGTTCAGCTTGGACTCGACGCCTGCTGTGGAGAAGACGGAGCTGAGGGCGTCGGGAAGACCGGCATCTGGGACAAGGCGGGCGATCCAGGAGTTCGGGATGGTCTCGGCCGACTGAGTGCGGATGATGGTCGGAACAGCAAAGGTGAGCGCCGGGAGGAGGAGAGGGAGGAGGGTGCTGGAGAAGGTAGGCATAGCGGATAATTGCGTTGAGAGGGTGATGTAACGTTCTTCCGTGGCGGTCAGAATGAGTGGCAGACTGAATCTTGCAGTCAAAGTTCTTGCAATGAATGTCTTCGAACGAACGAGTGAAAGAATGGAAGACAGTAAAGAATGTCGTAGTGGAATCGGCAGATACTCGCCATCCCAATGCGAGGAACATGAGCCCTCATATACTCCCTCTTCGTCCATCTACTCCAAACTCGCCCCACCAGAGGTCTTCATCCAAAGCCGCATTCGGCCTCAAGATGTCTCAGCGAATGGGAATTCCTTGGGGACTACGAGGTGGATCTTGAGTATCCCGTGGCATGTTTCAAAATCTTCCGCCCAGCGCGAGAAGGCTTCTCGAAGTCTTTGTTCATCGATTCGCACAGCTTGGGCGTAGAGATGAAGTCTGTAGCGATCGAGTGTCATTGGCCGGAGGGGAACGATGTGTAGATTAAAGCACTCGGCAAGGAAGACGTTCTGGTTGGCTGGATTAAAATGTGGATGGAAGGGGAGAAATGGGGGATCGACCATCAACGGGGCTTAAGAGATGGGAGATATGCGCGATATCTGTCAGTCGTGCCGTGGCAGTGGTGCCGGAAAAGTGGGAAGAAGCCAAAGCATTGGAAACACTCCAATATCGGAGCGGAGATGCTTCCTATCCCTGAAAGTGCTTCTGCTTGGCAACACGTATCTTTGTCCTGCCAGTCGCCGGTCGTGAGCGGGTCGAGCTCCTCGCGGAGTTTTTACATGGTCGAAGCAGCTGCTTGGACTGTGCTGCAGATGGCACTGCGAGATATCCGTCGAAGGTGCTGGACCATCGACCGCGGACACCAGAAACATGTCGTACCCTTTGAAGAAGTCGGACTACTATAATTAAGTTATCGTAATCTGGCTCCACGGATCGTTGTACGCAGACTGGGCCTCGATATGGGATGCACGCTTTCGACCGGTCTTGCCAATACTCAATCCGACCTACGAAGACGGCGACGCTGCTCACTGGCCGGCTCGAACTTGAATAAGAGAGGCGTTAAAGGTGCTACTACGTCTATATATAACTTGGAATTGGCCGTGAGTAGGCAAGAGGTAGACGCGTTGATTCGTCTTTCGGACAAATGCCACGCGGCGGATCTAGCATTGCATTGCATCAGCACAAAGTGCATAAACTCACTGACCTACCGGCATCTCCGCATAGCTCGCGTCTGATAGCACTGGTTGTATAGTCACAGCTGTATCTGCCTCTTGAGCAAATCATCGGCCGTCAATGGAGCCTTCGCGATCCGGAACAGAACGCCGCCAACCAAAGGCTGCCGCAGCCAAGGTGACACGAGGTGGAGGCCAGCATCGTTCACTGTCCAGAAGGAGAGATTCCTCCGATGCAAAGGGATCCTTTGATGCAGGTACCGCACAACGCAGGATGGAGGCGACGAATGGTCTGAGGCGACTCAAGATGGTCCTGTTGGAGGAAAGGAAGAGCGAAGAGGTGAAGTCGAGCGAGTGGTTCGCCGCAGTGGACAAGGTTTCGTCTTGGCATCGCCATCAATTTTCCAAAGGACGAATCACGGTCTCATATCGACTACTACTACTGATCACATTGCGGCACAGTGAGGAGAGGGAAGATGTGGCAGTGGAGTGGTTGAAGGATAATAGTATTATTGAATACTTTTGGTGGTTGAATCTCGGTGTCTAAATCCGATACTTGTCAAATGTGTCAATGTTGCGTGATGCCAGTCCATGGTCCTTTCTCTCCTCGCCCGTCCTCATCTCTCGCTCTGGTCTGCAGGTGCAATCGTGCTTCGTAGACAATTGATCTAGCAAACTTTGCTGAAAGGTATGTTGGAGTACAAAAGAAGATGCAGAGCAAGTCCTGGGCAACGGAGCTTGTCGTGTTTTCGTCTTGTCGGATCGGAGCCATGTGACACGGCTCAGTCTCGCGACAAGAATGCTCAACGACATCGTCTCGGCACGACGACATCTAAGCAGGGGTAGCCGGAGCCTCGGCGGCAGCGGGCGCGGCAGCAGCCTCACCACCCTCAGCAGCAGCAGCGCTCGGGTCCTCGTCCTCCTTTCCTGGGCTGTCGATGGCAACCTTGACGGCAATCTCGCGACCCTCAATCTCCTTGCCGTTCATGTCGGCGCACGCCTTCTGTTGGAGCTCCTCGCTAGAGAGCGTCACGAAGCCGAAACCGCGACCCTTGCGTGGCTCGTTGCGGGCCTGGAGCTTGCGGACCATGAACTTGGGGATGGGACGGAGGGCGATCTTGGCGGAGGTGGGCGAGTAGTCGGCGAAGATTTCGAGGAGCTGGGCAGAAAGATGTCAGTCAAGATATGCAATTAACATAGATTGATGCTTACGCGCTCCTCGCGGAGATCGTATGGCAGGTTGGCGACCATGATCTTCGTCTTGCTGGGAACACCGTCCTCTGGTGGACCACGCTGCTTGCGGGCAGGGCGGGACTTGTCATCACCAGTCTCACCAGTCGCGACGGCAGCCTCGTTGGTGGTGGCAGTCAATGGGTTGGCAGCAGCAGCATCGCCGTTCGTGGCAGCCTCGCCCTCTTCGCCGCTCTTGCGTCCGCCACGGCCGGCACGTCCAGCACGGCCACGACCACGACCACGGCCGCGAGTAGAGTTGCGACGGCGGGTACCATCGGCGTTCTCGCCGCCCTCGGTGTTGGCAGCAGCGGCAGGCTCGGGCTTGCGAGCGAGTTGTACAGACACCTTGCGGTCGAGAATGGTCTTGCCGTTGAGGTTCTCGATGGCGCGCTCGGCCTCGGTCGGGGTGGATACGTCAACGAAGGCGTAACCGACGGGGCGGGTGGTGCGTGGGTTGGTCGGGATGGAGGTGGTCTCGCTGTGGTGTAAATGGCACATGTCAGTTTGTTGTTCTTGATGCAAGGAAGGAGCGGTAGACAAGAAGGGCATGCACTCACACAAGGTAGTCCTTGAAGAATTCCTTCAATTCTCCCTCAGTGGTCGCGTAGGCGAGGTTTCCGATGTAAAGTCTCCTGCCCTCAGCGGCACTCGCGATGACAGCCTCGTTCTGGGACGCGTTGATGGGCTTGTCGGCGGCGGCGCCTTCAGTGTTCGAGGTCTCGAGGGAGGTGTTGGCCATCTGGGCGGTGACAGCGTCGACAGACATGTTGGGCGAGTGATTGACGTGTGTCGGTGTGTGGTAGTGGATTGGATGTGAGACTTGAAGCCCTGAGTGGTCGTGGAATTGACGAGCTAGGAAGACAGAAGTGGGTCAGTGGTTGTTCCAAGGATAATGTGGTCTGTGGTGGTGCTGGAGGCATGCGCCGCACGACGGCGGCGAGCGGTGGTGATGGCGGTGACGTTGCTGACATACAGAGATTGATGCCTAGCTCGGTGGGCCGGTCAAGAGGGTTGGTTTGCGAGAGTGTTGAATGTGGTCGTTGTGATCTTGATGGTAGAGAGGAGAAGAGGGGAGGGAGATGGAAGCTTCAAGGAGTCGACACCCAAAATGTTGCCAAGATTTGAAGGGCAAGAGGCAAGAACCGGACCCCTACTTTTAGCGACCAGCGACCAGCTAGAACTACCCGTTCTTGCCGTCCCTTTCCCGGAGCCGGACACTCTCGCCAATCACGCCGAAGGAGAGCACACGACTGCACGACTGGAGGCAAATTGAAGAGAGCCCTTGTCAGATGAATATATTGACGTAACTTAGTATATACAACGACACGGTCCTTGAATTGCCATCAAATGCTGTTATTGCTGCTTGTCAACGGCAAAGGGCGACCATGAAGGAGGTCAAGCAGGAGGAAGTCGGGTCTATCGGTATGGTCAGCCACGTTTCTCGATACTGCCTTGTTGAGAAAGAGCATCGGATTCTCTTGCATGCGACAGTCAGCTGACGATGTTCCAGACAGACCACGAACAGCATTGATCCTCTACGGCTCAGAGACCGGCAATGCCCAAGATGTTGCCGAAGAGATCGGTCGACTCACAGAAAGATTACACTTCGAGACGACAATACTCGACCTCGACTCGGTTCAGCTACGAGATGTCGTCAAGCCGACCATTGTCATATTTGCCATGTCCACAGCGGGACAAGGAGAAATGCCACAGAACGCCCGATCATTCTGGAAGAAACTCCTAAGCAGTGCACTTCGGCCGGGCATCCTTCGCAAGGTTCGATTCTCGTCGTTCGGACTTGGAGACAGTTCGTATGCGCAGTTCAACGTTGCGCATCGTATGTTGCATGGACGACTAGTTCAACTTGGCGCAAAGCCGTTCTGTGAGAGAGGTGAGGGCAACGAGCAGCATCCGGAAGGCCACAGTGCGGGTTTCCGAGAGTGGATTGTTGTGTTCAGGAACACGTTGTTGGAAGCCTTCCCACTGCCGCAGGACATTGAACCAATACCAGACGATGTCTTCGTTGAGCCAAAGTGGAGGCTAGAGATGATCGAGTCATCGCAGAATGGATCGCTCGCACTATCAATGAATGGAGATGCCGACGGGAATCACACCAACGGAGCATCTATCCCATCGACAGCCACCCCTCAAGACATCCCAGATGACTGTCTCCTCCCAATTGTCGATGGCTTCACAGCAAGCATCGCCTCGAACGAACGTCTCACATCTCCAGACCACTTCCAAGACGTCCGACTTCTTGACCTCCGCATACCGCAACAGGTCTCCTACGGTCCCGGCGCAGTCGCCGTTATCTATCCGAGGAACTTCCCTTCAGATGTCAATACCCTTATCGAGCTCATGGACTGGACTACCATCGCCGACACACCTCTACGCCTTACTTCCGCAACACAACCCACTACCACAACCCTCAGCACACCTTCACCTCTCCGAAACTTCGACCTTACTTCCGCAACACAACCCACTACCACAACCCTCAGCACACCTTCACCTCTCCGAAACTTCGACCTTACTTCCCAACCCCTCACGATCCGCTACCTCCTAACCAACATCCTCGATATAATGTCCATCCCTCGGCGCACATTCTTTGCTTCCCTCTCCTACCTCCTACAACCAACGGACCCAGACTCTGATATGGCTTATCAAAAGACTCGCCTCCTCGAACTGGCCGATCCTTCCCTCATCGACGAACTATGGGACTACACCACCCGTCCCAAACGCACAATCCTCGAAGTCATGATGGATTTCACTCAAGTCAAAATTCCGTTCCAATACATCCTCTCCATAATCCCTCTCATGCGTGGCCGACAATTCAGCATCGCCTCAGGTGGAGCTTTGAAGCAGGACGAACAAGACCGCACACGGTTACAGCTTCTCGTCGCCATTCTTGACCCTCCAAGTCCGATCATCAAGTACCGCCGGCGATACGGCGTCGCAACGAGGTATATTTCTACTCTTCGTGCGGGTCAAAGGATCTCCATCGGCGTCCAGCCCGGCTACCTTGACGTGTCGCCTGCCGAACTCGACGTCCCAGCGATCATGATCGGACCAGGAACAGGTCTGGCGCCGATGCGAAGTTTGATCTGGGAGAGAGCTATGTGGCGATCGCAGCTCTCATCCACTTCATTGATACCTCATGACGAATTGACGACTAAAGACCTCCTCTTCACCGGCCACCGCTCGCCAAGCTCCGACTTCTTCTTCGCCGACGAATACCCCACCTTCCCGACCCTTACAGTCCACCCATCTTTCTCTCGCTCTCCTGAGCATCCACGGCAATACGTTCAGGACGCCATTCTGGCGCACAGTCGGGAGATCTACACCGCGCTCGTAAGAAAGGGCGGGAGGGTATTTGTGTGTGGAAGGAGTGGAGCTATGCCTAAGGCGGTGAGAGAAGCGATCTGCCAGGTTCTGGCGAAGGAGTCTGAGGAAGGGATGAGTGGGGAGGAATCGGAGATGTGGGTTGCAAGATTAGAGAAGGAGGGTAGGTGGAGGCAAGAGACTTGGTGATGGATTTCTTTGTCGTGCAAGGAATGAGAAGAGCTGGACAGTTGGTTGAGAGGACGTGCAAACGTTTGCTAGCTTGCGTGACGTTTGTGTGGCAATTGAACGATGGAATAGATATAGAGTCCGCTGTGGCTGTTTCGGCTTACATCTTGCACATATGCCCATTTTGGCGAGCTTGTGGGCGTCGTCTTCCTCTCGAAGGCCTGCTGGCTTCCTTTCAAGCGGATTTGGTATGACTTCACATCAGGGATTGAAACGCGACGGCTGATAACTTTCCCAGTCGACCACCACAGTATTAGTACACATATACACACATTCTCCAGGATCCAGGATCCAGAACCTTACCTAAATCAATTTCGAGGTGGCCGCCTCATGGATGCCTTGTTCTCCAGTTATGAAAGGCCTTCGACTCTTAGGGCTGGTTCGTTCACTTCGGTGAAACTTGGCAGCGGGAGTTACATAATATATTACCCGCTTTTTCACGAGTATGGCTGCAGCCGTTCTCGACCAAAGACTTGGAGGACTTGACTTGCAGCATCCGTCAATTTTATCAACACTGCGCGGACACTTCTCAACTCTCTGCGCATTCGAAACACCCGAAGCAAGCATGGAAGACTCCCCTCCCACGATGGAGCAATCCACGGGCGATACGACTACGCCTCCAGAATCTACTTCGACCGTTCAGTCCACGTCCATGTCTCAGCCAACGACGCAAAGCAACCCTCACATGGTGGACGTGGTCTCGGTCGACACATCTGGCGCCAGTACTTCCGCCACTACCGACACGGTCGCCGCCAATACCATCGCCGACGACACGTCGAACAATACCTCAACTCAGGAGTCCATCGAAGACGCCCACGCCCTCCTGACCCGCCAGCTCGCGTCAGTCACCAAATTCTACCGCGACACGGGCATCGCGTATCACAACCTCGTCCCACATCTCGCGCATTTCCCTCACATCATGACCCACTTATCCTTCGGGGTGCTCCACAACCTCTTCACCGTACCAGCGGACGAGTCCACGCCAACATCCTCCACTGTGTTCCTCCTCAACCTCTCCTACATCGCCACGCTCTTGCCTCGTCTCGGGTTGATCAAGCCACAGGAGATGCCGGATCCCGCCGCCGAGGAAGCGGACATTAGAGCTGCACTTTATGCGCTTGACGACTCTCTGGAGGCGTTGAGGGTGGTGATGCTGACGGCGGAGGTGCACATGCACCTTGTGGAGCTGCTTTCGGGGGTTGAGCCGGGGTTCATGGTTGAGGAGACTCAGGGGTGGACTGGAGACCGGAATAGGTGGTTGGAGGCTTTGCATGAAATGGGTGAAATGTGGGCTTTCGATGGGGAGGAGGTCGAGGGACAGGAATTGGAGGATAGCTGCGAGTCCGAGAGCGAGGAAGAGGGAGATGAGGACGAGGACGATGCGGTAGTCATGGTGTAATGGCCATATTGCGTGGACAAGAGCGTTTCTTCTTCAAGGCCATTAGCCTGGTGGTCTGGAAATCGGTGCACAGCCAGCGATGTGCTGAGAACGAGTGTCGGAGCAAAAGCTTCAACGAGCTAGGTCTGGTCATGGTCTCTGCACTGTTTCAAGATAGCCGGGAGCTTGCTGCGAGTCGATTGCAACGGGGATGCGTGGCTGGGCTTCGTGGAGCTCGAGATGAAGCTCGGAGAACAAAGACAGGTGGAATGCAGTCTTACATTACGAATACAAAAGCAGCTCGATAGGCTCTCATTGTTGTCTCAGACATGCTGCATTTTACATCATATAATAAAGCCATGGAACTCTGCCTTCTGGCCTTTACGGAGCCTGAATTTGCCAATTGGATGGTCGAATGCCATCTACTATGGCTACTCGTCACTTATCGCATGCTTAGAAGGAGGTTTGTGATATTGTGATGTCGTTGTGCGGGCAAGGCTCTACTTTTAGATGTGAGAGATTGTTTGATCAAACAAGTCATCAAAGGACATTCAATTCCTTCGCAGATTTATTTGTCGTGAGTATACAGAGGCTGATTTTTGCTGCCTCTCTTGTGAGTCCCGCTCTGGCCTCGCACGGATGGACATCCTTCCCTACGTGGGAAAGTCGACCAAAAAGCTGACGAAGTTCTCACTTCGCCGTAGAATCCTTCTACATCTATAGTCAACAAAAGTCACAAGAAGAGCTTTGACCGTCCGCATGCATCCGGCGCATGTCGTCCTGGTAAAGGCCTCTTGCTCACCTGCCATATACAAACTTGAGCTCACGGACTCTCGACATGTCGAACTTCGATGAGCGCTATGCCAATGGCGCCATACTCTGGTATGTCACTGCTTCCGATGTCGTGGATGATTCGGTGCTCGGAGAGGACCGATGGTCAAAGTCGATCAATGGATCACAAGCGTCCTGTAATGGGAAATGAGGAGATATGCTTCCGTCTGCTTGCGCGGAACGCAGCACAGTATGATATTCAGGTCGATAGACGTCGAAAGCACAATAAGACAAAGGCTCGAACTTTCAACCAGACCGATGTCCATGGACCCTCCAGAGCGCCTCCGAGATCCGGTCTGCTGTCCCGTCACAATGGCATTGTTCAGCACTTCTGGTCCTTTCACGCAGCGCAAGCACTGATCGCGGTCTGACAGATGACGAGAATGCGTCGTGTGTCGTGCGTCGAGAGAGTCACGAAACCCCCGTTTTGAGCATCGACCTTCGTCACTTTCTCCCAGCCTTTCTACCCTCCTTCAGAACCACTTTCTTCCAACCTTCAACGTCCAAATCGAAGCTCCGACCGACACGAACAAGGCGCATCTTCGTCAAGATGGACCACCACCCCGACAGCCTTGCCTCTGTGCTGAGCAAACTCGGCCTCCGCCGCAGACTCGATGGCGATCTCATGAGTCTTCCCAACTTCTTCGCCATCCTCAAGGGCCAGCTCATCGACATCACGGCCGAGTACCTCAAACTTGGCGTGGAGTACCACAACCTCGCGCCTGGCGCTCCACTTGGAGAGGGCCCCACGGATGCTCTTCTCCATTTCCAACAACTCCGCATCTACTTCACGGACCGAGTTACCGGCTCATCGGACGGCCGCCCCTTGTTTCCCGATCGTCTTGCCTCCCTGCATGCCGCATTCCCGCGCTTTGCTGCAGCTGGAGAGGAGCCTGACAACGAGCAGGGTGACAAGAGGCGCTGGTTGACAGCCTGTGATAAGGAGCTGAGTCGTCTCAAGGTTGAGCTAGTGGCGGCTGAGCATCATCTGCAAATCATGCGTGGCACTTTCAGTGCAATTGGCGGCGACGTCACAGCGCTCATGGATGGATTCGCGATGGATAAGGAGAGCTGGGAGGCAAAGATCAAGGAGCTCGACTTGGCCAAGTGGTGGATCGCGGAGACTGAGGAAGGGGCTGGGGATGCGATGGAAGAGAAGAAGATGGAGGAGAGCTGACCAGACTGAGAGGCAAGATACGATGGCGTTTAGGTCTTTTGTTACTGTTGCTCGGCGTTTTGGTTGTTTCTTGCTTTTGACCGGATCATCAGAATCGGGAGACGCTCCCATCTGCTTGTGTGTTGCGTAGCATAGTACCGTAGATGGACGTCGCCTTGATCAAATGAAACACGATATCTCAACTCACAGTGATCTCCAACAAATTCTCTGCTCCGCCCGTGCCGGTATTTAAGAAGCATCGTCTCGAGTACTTCTCAACAGAATAAAGCCGACTCCTCGACGTACCGAGAGTCTCCAAATGCCAGGCCATGTAGATTGATCTCCAGATGCAGCAATGCTGCTATACAGGCCAAGTGATAATCGAGATGTGCAGCGTTATCCAGCAGCCCTCCATTTAGGGCTAAGTCGAGTTGACGAGCTGAGCTGAACCTGCATGAAGGATGCATGAAGGCTGCAGGTCGGCGGCTACACTGGTCCTTGTGCAGGTCTTCGCCTATTTGACAAATAGTGGACACCGTCGATTTCAGCCGCACCTCGAGCGACGTCTCGGCATTCTGGGATCATTGCGGCTCTCAGCAGCGATACCACCATACATTGAGAACCACCCAACCATCGCCCGGACTCCACGATGCCGGATGAAGGCTTCCGCGTAGCCATTCGGCGTATGATTCCATTCATCGGCTATCACCATGTTCTGATGATATTGATAATGTGCTCTTGGATACTTTCCGGTCAGCCAACATCACTCGAATAGAATCGTTCAAGCCCGTATAGTCACCTCTTACTGATGAATCACTGACTCGCAGCACTTCTCCTCGCTGGCTGTACCTCCAGCAGCAGCACGACTAGCAGCATTTATTTACTTTCAATCACATACCACGACCGCTCCGACTCGAGCAGTGCAGCGAGTACCATCTTCGGCAATGCGTCGACAGGAGGTTCCGTCACCGTGCGAGCTGGCTATCTTGGGATGTGCGCAAGAGCCGCGGATCAGGAGCCATGGATCTGCGCGAGCGGAGCTTCTGGGCTCGGAATGGCCTTTGCTGGTAGCGGAACGGAAAGAGATCCACTAGATGCCCTCCACTGGGCCCAACGCTTCAAGAGCGACGTTGTTTTCCCAGGTTTCGTGTTCGGTGCGATAGCTCTCTCCGCTCTGGGGTTCTTCGGACTTTGGACTTTCCCTGGCTGGCACGAAGAGCATGACGCGCGAACGGGGTCCGACATCGACATCAAGCCGTTTCCGAGCAGACCAGTGAGCCACGCATGTCTGTTCCTGCTGGGCTTGGCATCTCTCTTTTTGATGACGTCCGCCCTCTGGCAACATGTTGCCGCGGCGACTGCAGCGAGCATCGTATCTTCGAGCACGCAGGGCTATCTTTCGGGAAGCGTAGGACCGGCAGCGGCGGTGTTGGTATGGTTGGCGTTGGCTTTCACAGTTGTAGCAGGGATGGGACTTCTTGTGATGGTGCTGAGCATTCGTCTGTTGGACCGGTTGACTGATGACTAGAGACAAGGTGGCGGTACTGGTGGATCCTCAGAATCAGAATTCGACAACGCCATGACTCCGATATCCGCACCAGCAGTTTATACAACCTCGCCACTATCATCGGATGTATCGCTCGCGCGACCCCACGAAGCCATGTGACTTGTGCCATCCCCGAAACCGAAGAACAGTCCAAATGCCAATACCAAGCTGGACAGCACGAGGAAGAGGCTGATTGCGGCGTTGAAGCCGACGTCCAAGTCCGTCGACTCCCAGGTGAGTGCAATCGGGACGATGACGAAAGCCGCACATAGTACAAACAGAGAAATGCTGCCAAACACCTTCCTGCCGCCTCTGTGCCAGATCTCGCGCAGTGTGAACAACACAATCGTCAAGAAGGGCGCTTTCTCTCCTCGTTGAACACCCGAGAGTGCCCAGAAACGCTCCAGTGCACCGCGTGAACTTTCGGCGATGAATTTGCTCGTGAGCACCAAGCGTACAGCATATGCGAAAAGTGCAATGCCCAGCGATGTGACGATGAAAGTCCAGAGTGGTACGCCATTTTGGAGTTCGTGGATAGACATGCTGAAGAGAGACGCGGTGAAGGACAGCGGGATGAAGATAAAGGCCAATTCTGTGAGTTTTGTCACACTCCTTGCCTCGGCGATGCTCCTTCTGCTTTCGGAGAATTGCATATCAGCCCGAAGAGCCGTATATGCTTCGTCCAGTCTGGATTTTATGCGCAGTATGTCGGCGTCCACATCGTTGAGTATGAGCTGAACGTCCTTGGGTAGCGCCATTCCCGGATCATCGAGGAACACAAAGTCGATGAAATCGCGAAGGCTCCTTCCAATGGCGGGAACTTCAATCTCAAACTCGGCCATCAGTGCTCTCCAGCCGTCCACTCGTCGTGACATGAGATAGTCGTCCAAAGAGTCTTGACTAATCTCATCCAGGGCCCATTCTAGGCTGTTGAAGAAGGCCTTGGAGTCGAGTCGTACCACACGTAACAGCGCAAGAATGGGATCTGCTCTGAAGGAATAGCATTCCGGTACGGTCGATTCGACTTCTCTGCGAATCGCTGTCGTGGTCGAGACCAGACTATGCGTGGCGCGCTTCAATGACGCGATGTCCTTGGGAGTTGCATTCAGTTTGTTCATTGGGAAATCTAAACGGAGCCGAGGCAGTATGGGGACTGCCATTGTCATTTGGATCTCGTCGCATTCATATTGCCGAGAACTTCCACGATGTCCACTAGTCGAGATAGGGTGCAGTCCTGATTGTGAATCCGTAATGGCTGGCAACGGATCTAGCAGAAGAACGACTGTTGATCGTGAGTCCGCTGGACGTCCCTGCATACGGGAAAATTCGGGCGATGAGACTTACTTGTAGGCACGGTGCCGTGGTGGCAACGGAAGAAGCTCACTTTCTCTTCCCATGCGGTCGGAATCGCATCTCGCTCCCAATCCACCTCGGACTCCTCCTTATCGCTGTCAAGCGAGTCTGCCACGTCAGGAATTGCAGGCATGTCTCTTCGCACATCCGAGCGCGTCGACAAAGTCCAGCTACGCCGGAAGATATTCGTACTGACCACAGCTTGATGACGTCTGCCGCCGAAGTCCGGTCGCCCATTTCTACTGTAAGCTGAGTCCGACCAGACTATGCTCCCGGGCGCCACTTTCTTGACATCGCTGGATTTTCGCTCGATCTCTTGCGGGTCAAGAAGAGTGCTTGGCACCGAAATCAAGGACGAAATCTTCGGATGTTGTCTTACTGGACGATACCATTTCAGCGAGACACATGATTTGGGCATCCAGCTATTCGGTAAGGGCTCTGCGTAGTCCATGTTTCCGTAGCCCGACCTGTGTAGGTGCTCGGCGAAGAGCTCTGGATCAACCTCAAGGACGGAACCTACATGGTTGATAACTTCTGCGGACAAGTCCTCCACAAGAATGAAGCGTGTCATCACATCCGGATCGGTAACATGCTTCATCGTGCGAAGAGCATCCAAGAAATCTTTGCCCGGTTTCACAGCATTGTGAACACGCGGCAGATCGTGGCCGTGGAGATAATCAACACAGGTCACCATGCCTTTGTTTTTATGCCGAGCGCTCTTCTTCGAAAACATTCGTAGATGAGGCAGGCAATCCAGCAGAGGATGTATGCTCTCCCAGTAATTGACCGGTTTGACAGCCCAGTCCGCAATCATTGGCTTGGTCTTGGTAGCTCCGGAGGCGATCGACTCTGGCAGAGGAATTCGGAGCTCCACAGGACTTCCAGCATCTTGCAATTGTGAAAGGGAGTCCTGCTGACCTATTGAGGGACGGATGATGTTGTCGACCTCTGCAGAGGCCGCAGATACCGACCTCGATGGTGGCAAAGCTATTTGAGACGCTGCGATTCCCGTCGCACTTTGCAAATACAAAAGCGAGTCGACACTCACAGTCGCATGAGGCAGTCGAGTGCCTTGATCGCTCCTCAATGCGCCCGCTCGTGCCTGGGATGATAAGTCTCCATGGCTCAAGGGAGTCGCAGACGCTGGTTGTGAGGCTGGCAGCGGAATCCGAGACGCTGTCGTTGTCTTGGAAAGCTCCAGTTGTCTCAGCGAGTCAACGCTGGCGGTTGCGGTCGAATTATGGGCTTGTGCACTGGATGCTGATATGGAGTCCGGTAACGGGATCTGGGATTCTTGGATGGTGTCATTCCGCGCCCGCGAGACAGAGTCGCGGCTGGCTGTTCCTATCGATATGACCGTCTCGGCACTGCCTCTTCTTGCTCCCTCTCGCGCCTGACTTGACGGAGGACGAGCAGTCTGTGGTGCTGGACCGGCTGCTTCAACATCCTTCAGCCAGGCTTCGAGTGGCGATAATTCGGGCATTGCTCTCGACTGTCGCGTCGTTGCTTGTCATTTCCATCTTCCTACGGACGAAGATCATAAGAGACTGTTGATTCGGTCGTGTGCGACGCACGGCGGAGACGCACTACTGCAGTGCCCTGCAAGCCACTTGAAGGATGCAGACGCATCTCGGGTGACGGAACCATCATGTTGTGCTCCTCGGGTTGTTCATAGACATCGCGATCCGTACAGGCAACTCAGCCGTCGGACCCGATGGCAAGGCATTGGAAAGTGGATGAGAGTGTGAGCGGAAAACAGCTTTCGATTTCAAACGGCCTGCCGAGAGGTCTAATTAGAATTGAAAGCTCATATCAAAGTCTCCCATCAAATATTCATGGGCTAGTTTCACTTCACCTCTAGATCACATGTGATATAGGAGAACGATGATCAATGGAAATGTGTATTGTGATCTGAACATGTGTATTCCATATTACTTTCTACGCGACTGTGTCGTCCAATCTGGACAACCCGCATGTACCCAGACCCATTGAGCTATCCCAAACGCCATGATCATACCACAATTCCAATCTTGATCAAGCAAAAAGCCTCCCAAAACGTTCCAATCAGTCTCAAGAGCAGTCCTCAAGCTCCTCCTCGATGCCCTTCTCAATACCGAATCGCTGCCCGATCGGCGTCCGTGACATCCCACCCTGTCCTCCTCTGCCCGATACGGCGCAAAACCTCAACTGCCTCATCCCAATCCCTCTTCTGTGCAGCCCAGTACCTCTGCCGGCCGCTCCCCTCTCCAGTGCCCGTCTCTGTCAACCCTTCCACAGCCTCCATGTAGAACTCTGCAGTGACTAGACGTTCCTTCAGCTCATCCAACACCTCATCCGCCAGCTCCATCGTGGCCTGGACCTCAGGGTAGCCCTCAACGGAACCGTGCACGAGTGCCGCACGGTTGACGTGGATGAGGGACTCCTTGACAGCGGAGAGCCGGGAGAGGAAGAAGTTGGTTGGTCCGTGCTCGAGGGACGGAAGGCGGAGGATGTCCGAGTGGAATGGTCCCTCCTCTGAGAAATGGACTGTGAAGAGGGCCTCGAGGCTTGCCAGGGGAACGACGTGGACTTGGCCGGGGGTCCACGGAAGATGAGCTTGGTGGACTTGATCGGGGACGGGTAGCAGAGGTGCGAAACTGTGATAGAGCTCGCCGAGAGCGGTGTACAGGTTGCTGATGCTCTGAATGTCGTCGTGGAGAGTGGTGTGGAGCTGCGTGAGGCTGGCGAGATTCGCGAGAGCCGAGAGGGTGGTGTATGGTGGCGTGAAGCGTGTGTCTGGTTCAGCCAGCACGCCATCTGGCCACCATCCCAGACGTTGGACGGGCGTGTTTGGTGGAGCCCGGGGAGCAGCAGGCGACTGGTCCATCTTGATCGACGGTCTGCTGTTCTTGTTTCGTGTCTCGATGCGTTTGCTTTGTTTGGTAGGTTCGAGAGGTTTGGTTTTGTGCTTGGTGATGTGAGAGGTCTGAGGAAGAAGGAAAGTTCCTCAAACACAGCGAGGGCTGCAGTTAAATACCATATCGCTCTCATCCTCGTTCATCGTCACTCGTAGACTGGCGACACGACACAACACACGACACTCACCATGTTCGCGTGAAGACAATGCCAAGGCAATGCATCTTCACTCGATCAGACAAAGCCTCCTTGTGTTGTATGTGCCGCAACAAAGCCACTGTTCATCGAGGTCTCGAGGAGCAGATGCTTTGTGGCTTTGCCGTGCTGGACTCAAGGCGGGAGAACATTCGAGGCGGTAGGGAACGAGCGACCAAAGTCGAAAATGCAGACCAAGATCGCTGGAAAACTGGTGTGGAATATAGTGGGAGAAATGGAAGGAAATATACTTGTTGGTCGTGCAGTTCGAAGATCCGGGTCGATATGAGTATATGATAGGTGCGCTGCGGTGTGGTCGTCTTCTCCCAGAGGGTTGCAAGAGCGATAACAGAAAATATGTCTTCAGCTCGGTGCTTAAATGCAAGGCAGTCCGTGTTGGTCGTCTGAGACATGCATGCGAGATTTGTGAGCAAACGTCGCCCTTTGTCAATGCTCAGCCATCTTCTCTCGCCCGACACGGATAGCTCTTGCGACGCGTGGAGTTCGCGATGATATGCGGACCGTATCTCCTCGCTCATACCTCGCTGTGATGGATTGCGGGAGTACTGTATTCTGCTCCAGTCACGGCCTTGACATTTCCTTCCATGATGTTCATCTTCACTGCGGCCCCACTTGTCGAGACAGTCAATGCTTGCTTCGTTATAGCCATCACGCATGATGTGTTCACCACTTCCCCCAAGCATCATCCTCATCTTTTTTCCCACCTCCACCCGTGTTCCTCATTGCACTCGTTCCGATACTGCTCTTCTGCTGTTTCTGCGCCGCAACACTCTCTCCTGCCGCCGCAAAGTCATCCCAGAAATCCTTCTTCTCCTTAGGTGGTCCTGCGGGATCCTGGCCGAATGAGTCCCAGAAATCAGGCTTCGCTGGTCCCGCACCGCCGCCTGCACCTCGTTGCGTACCAGCATCCGGGTCGACGAATTTGTTGAATTGATCTCCTAGCCCTTTTGTTCCTTGCTGCACTGTGCTTCCTAGCATGGCGGCCTGTCTTCTTGCTTGAGCTGCTAGCTCTCCATCCGCGAGTGACTTCATGCCTGGTTGAATATATGTCTGGTTCACTGCAGCGGCCTGCTTCGTTACGGTAGACGAGAACCAGGAGAAGGACTTTGTCAGCGCAGCCACAGGATCGGCCTGAAAGTCGGCGATTCCTGCTGGTGTAGAGCTGTTGTTGTTGGAGGGAGGAGGGGCAGAGCCAAATCCGGAATACTTGCCGCCTTGCGAGGGAGCGAGACCTTCTGGTCTGGACTCATTTTCGGCGCCTTTGCTGGCGAAGTACGCCTCGTTGCGGGACTTTTGAGAGGGCGAGATCGTCCGTTGAGGAGTGGCGGAATTAGATAGCGAGGATGGTGTGTTACGCCCGGAGGAGAGAGATTGTTGTTGGCGAGGTTGTGCAGCAGGGGTTGTCTTCTTAGGTTTCGCGCCGGGCACATATTCCGTTCCCTCCACCTTTGCTGTCAATCGGTCTTTCCATTCCTCGCCTGCCTCGGAATCGTACCGCTCGGCGATTGTGCATGATTCGAAGTCGCGACCCATGAGCGAGTTACTTGGGTGGTTGTTGAAGAACTCCTTGTATGGCTTGTTACCTCCCAACTCCATCTTTCGTATCTCCATTGTCTTGAAGGCGTCCATGGTCACACTTCGGACGAAGGAGATGTGTACGCCTAGCGAGCGGTGAATACCCGAGCACGCGAGGCAGAAGAAGATGCCCAGTTTGGGAGAGGCCTTCGACGCATCTATCGTTAGCCATGTCGTATGGTGTGTCTTGATTCACCATTACTACACACCCATTGTGGACTGGGAGCGCCACAGTCTATGCATCTGTTGTTCTCGTTGGTCTTGGAGATCTCGACCAGCTTGGACCTCGTCTCCGGGTCGACCTCCCACATCTTGTTGCTCATCGTGGCGGTATTGGATTAGAGGTGGTGACCTTGGCAGTGGGTAGGTTTGTATGGACCTGTGTATGGACCTGTGGGAATTTTGGCGCAGTGTCTATCGATTGTGGCTGGTCATGGAGATCGTAGCAACGGCGGTCGAAGATCGTGGATCGTTGTGAGTGTTGACTGTGTATACTTTGGTTGCCGTCGTAGTCGTCCTCAAAGAGATAAATGCGAGTATGTCGTCAACCTTTGCGCGTACACGTGTGGATCGTCACATTGTTGCTTCGTTGTCACGACAGGGCGATCGGTCACGTGCGGCGCTCGGTTCCGAGAAGTTAGTTCTGGGGCTCGTTTTTAGCCTTCTCCAGCTGTCAAAGTCTCGCCCATGAAACTATCTCTTCTCGAACATCTCGATCTCTTTTGCTCCTTTCCATGGCCTACGTGGAATCACTCAACGCGCTGACCTGTCGGCCAAACGCAGCGGCACTACTTTCCTGAGCGATCTCTCCCAAGCATTCAAAGCAAGCCATTCACGACCTCTGCTACTCGGGCGACTGCACACATACCACTTCGGAAGAAAAATTTGCCAGCCAAATGGTCAGCCCACCAATATTGGATGATCACAATGAGGGTTCTGGCCACGGGACGTTTGACCAGTCGCCTTTTTTCCTTCTCGCGATCGGAAACATACAGGGTCTTGCGGCATCCTAATACGGTTTGAATCATGACCTCGTCTTCCTGAAGATCTTCAAGCCACTCGAGCTGAACAGTGGAGCCACGATTCTGGACGCTCTTGGTATGCGAGGCGAGTTCGCGGATAAGTTGTTGCCCATATATCTTGTGTGTTTGTCCTTTCCCATCATCCTTTTCGTTGGTCCATTTCTCTGCTCAGTCGCATCGCTCTGGCGGACACTCTCTCTCCTCCCGTATTGATACCATCTTCAACATGCGTCTTCCTCTCGTGTCCTCAGCCCTCTCTCTGCTCTCCCTCAGTGCCGCTCTTCCTGCGAGTCAAGATATCGAGCCACGACAAGCCGCGTCTTCCTTCTCCCGCTCTGTAATGTATGTTCAGACCTTCCGAACTACATCCGGAGGACAATTCTCTCTCCTACCTCTCGTCAACCAAAGCACCGCGGTCACACACGTCTACCTCGCGGCGTTTCACATCAACTCTGCGCCTGGAGACATCAATCTCAACGACAACCCACCTAGCGATGCCATCTACAGCACTGTCTGGCAGGAAGTTGCTCAACTGCAAGCTCGCGGCGTGAAAGTCATGATGATGTTGGGAGGAGCAGCGCCAGGTTGTTATCCTCGCCTCTGCAGCGGCACCAATGGGGCAGTCGTAAGTTATGCCATTTCTCCACTCACGACATATCCAACCAACCCCAGAACAACGACTTCTACGCTCCGCTCCTCGCCATCATAAAAAAGTACAAGATCCAAGGTCTCGACCTCGACATCGAAGAGCGAGTCCCTCTCTCCTGCCCTCTCAACCTTCTCCGCCGCCTCAACTCCGACCTCGGACCCTCCTTCATCCTCACAATGGCGCCCGTAGCATCCGATCTCCAACCCTACGAACTAGGCCTCGGCGGCTTCTCCTACTCTGCCCTCGACCGCCAAGCGACATCCTCCGCCAAACCCAACGGCAAACTCGTTAACTGGTTCAACGCACAATTCTACAACGGCTGGGGCGACGCCAGTTCGTCTGCGGGTTACAATAAGATCATTCAGAATGGATATTCTCCTTCCCGCGTGACGATCGGATTGCTCGCCAACCGAAACGACGGTGGGAGTGGCCATTTCTCCGCGGGTGCGTATCAACGAACGCTCAACACCCTGCGCTCGACGTACTCGAACTTCGGCTCGGCGGCTGGATGGGAGTACTGGAATGCCGGTGAGCTTGACGGGTATTCTCCCGCGTTACAGAATCACCAGTGGGTGCGCGTCGTTCCTTCATACGCCGCCCGAGCGAGGACCATGACTACGAGCAGGGCGAAGAGCGCCAAGCGTTCCACCAGTCCGAACCCGAATACATTCGAGGGACTTCTAGCGAGCGAAGCGAGCAGTGCCGCTCCGGACACTTCAACGCAGACGAACTCGAACCCGCCTGTGCCGTGGCCGTTGGGTTTGAACAAGTTGCTGGGTGCGGGAGCAGGGTTCTATCAGTCCGTCGCGGCGATGAATAGGAGTAATGGCGATGTGACCATGGCGGCGAAGCAGTTGAAGTTGGCGAATTTGATCGGTGACATTGGGGGAATTGTGGGGAATGTGGGGAATGTTCTTGAGGGTTTGACGGGTGGTCGTGGTTAAGGACATCGACAGAAAGTTGTGGTGCTACAGGACAGCCATGTTACCTTAGGAGACGGTGTTATCTTTCAGCATGGGAGAGACATGTTACGGTTGATGAAATAACGATCCAATAACGATTGAATTCGCAAGACCACATTGATAGAAAACATTATCTTTTCCAATTGTCTTCGCACCATGACTCCGTACCATGCCAATACGGTGAGGGTACGTCTTGTGTGCCATTGTCCATTTACGATTGTGTTCATCGCGTGTGATACCAGCTTTGAGGAACAGTCTGTGTTGTCCGACTGCAACTGTCGGAAGCATCTTTAGGACCTCTCTGCCGCCTCCAGAGCCCGCGAACGCAAGACAACCCTAATGTAACCCGAACGACATTGTTCAAGGTGCAAATCAGCGACTCGATGGCGTCGCACCGTCTGGTCCTGGTCATGAAAGATATCTAGAGAATATCGTGCGGAACAGGTTCTGAGAACGAGTTGTTCAAAACTCGCGCGTCGATGAGATAGCAGTCTCGATGTACTCGTACTGTAGCCGTAGTGAATATGCGGAAGTTGGCAGATTCGTCTTTGTTTGATATTTCTGACGATAGGTAGCATTGATGTCGACCAGCGACGGCAGGGTCGGCGTACTGACCGATGTAAGAGCATGGAAACGTACGGCAAGGCCGCAGGGGTCTAGTAGGACAGCAAGAGTTGTGTTGCGGGAAAGGAAGGTGGAGGTCAACAAATTATTGCCCGGACGCTTTCGCCGAAGAGATCAAGACGGGACGAATGCGAGCCGATAGCAGATTGGCCGACCACTTACACATGCCGTATCATCTGCAATACTGAGCGCAGAAGAATGGTTAGCATGTCGTTGGAACGAGGAGAGCCAAGAGAATCGATCTATCCGCTCGAATGACCTGTGAATATCGCCATCGCTCAGCATGGAGACTGGAAGAGTTCAAGCCAATAGAGTGGGCCTGCCGTTTGCACAAGCCATTGCAGCTGCAATACTCGGACTCGAAGGAAGATGAGTTGCTTGTTGGAAAGAGGGGAGTCAGGAGACTTGATCCGTCCGTTCGGATATCCCAAAAACCTCACCACGGCTCGGCAACACCTCGGCCCGTTCTGCAAAAGGTCTAGATACGTCGAATTTTCTCGATAACCACACTGGGTCAGTGGTCTAACGGCTAGGATTGCCGCCTTCCATGAGATAGCGGCAGGTTCGGGTTCAACTCCCGGCTGTCTCACAAATTCAGAGCGAAAGTTGCACTTGATTAAGCTCGCGTCTACCTTTTTTTGTCAACTTTTGCTTGTGCTATCGGCATACGACAACGTACGAGTCCAAAATTGACGTGGGAGATAGCGACAGGCACGGCGGTGACTACGACGCCGGAGTCGTGGACACAGCACAACGACAACGAAAGTTATACTCCACTGACTCTTTCAGCAGTCGCAATGGGAGAACGAAAACACCAGCGACGGGTCACCCTTTGTACAAAATCCGAGGCAACGAGGTTGTTGAGCGACTTCAAGAGCATAAAACCTCCCATTCGCTGCCTCCCCCAACCCCGGGAGTGCCGATTTTTGAACACCTTGGACGAGGATACGATCCAAAATCCCGGCCCTCGAACCAAGTCACAAGAAAGCGGCTAGACACATTTTGCACAATCGAACAACAGGACCTTGATCAGCTTCGAACGTGGGAAAGCCGGAGTTGGAGCCGCCGGCCTACAGCCAATAGTTGAAATTTAGCTCGTGCTAAAAAGCCGGCTGAGAAGTCCACACATTGCTTTGCGGTGACGATTATCGACGACGAGACTAGTCAGGAACTTGCTATGGACTGGACAGTACTTTTTGTACTACATTGGGCACAGTTGCGATGCAATGGACATCGTCTGCGCGCACATGGCGAGGTGATGTCAAATGTCACGTGAGACGCTACAACTGCTGGGAAACCTTAAAGATATATGGAAGCCACGAAGGTGATAGACAGACCTGGACATTGACAACACAGGACAGGACAGGAGAGACAAACGGATATAATTCAGAGCACGGAAGTCATCTGGCACCTTGCCGTTTCTCCTGTACTACGGAGCATGTGACAGCAGCGATCCATGAAAGACGACATCTCAGCTCAATGATTTGATCATGACAATGTATGGCTTGAAAGGCTTTCATTCTGATCAGTCCCATCATGTGAAACAAAATCCGAGTAAAATCTGTATTCGCTCCCATGCCCTCGTCGAACAGATATCTCGCAATGGCCAAAAAGCTGCAACGCAAAACGAAAAGCAAAGTCTCGTGGGTATTCGTAGCATATTCCAGCTCTCGCTCTCCGCTCTTCAAGAAATCTGCCTTCTCATCCTCTTCAACTTCACACATCGAAGCCAGAAAATGTTCCGTACAACGCCGCTTTTCGACTCTCGTCTTTCATCCAAGCAAAACAGAAACAAGCTTCATCAACAGAAAAGTGCTGTTCATTGCCTCATCCTCACAGCAGAATCAGATAATTCGAAGGTGCAATGCCCGTCTCGCCATTCTCCTTCTTCGCCTGCCACCACCTGCCGCTCACATCCGACACCTCGAGGATCTCGTGCTTCGTGAATGAAATCTCATTCGCGTCGTCTGGGTTGGCTTCGTAGCTGTAGATCGCTTTCGCGCGGTATGGGTATGTTTCCGGCGCGGTGCCTCCCAACGTCTCTGTCCCTCCAATACCTGAGGCGCCATTAGTACCTTGCAGAGTTGGGTGTGATGACTGCTGATTGAGGGATTGTGGAAACTGTGCGGCGGAGGCGCGGCTTGAGACTCCTGGTGCTCCTCCTGGGTAGCCAGTGACGGGCGAGGCTGTTTCGAATCCGGCGAGGTGGTTGGAGTTGTACATTTGTTGTTGGTGCTGCTGGTGTTGCTGAGCGGCGGAGAGAGTGGTGTCGGGTCGGTACGATTGGCGCATGGCTCTACTGCTGCGGCTGGTCGGTACGCGGTCCTTGTGGAGGGCAAGGGAGTCGAGAGTTTGTCGATGCGAGGCTTGCGGTTGGGAGCCGAAGTAGAGCATCCAGACAATCTAGCAGAAGTCAGTGAGATGTACTAAGAGAGGTCATGCAGCATACGTACTGTGCAGATAGACAGCAAAATGAAACCAGCTGCAGCGGCCTCTTTCGCGGGACTGGCGGCGTAGATGAGTGAGTTGACTGATGAAGTCGTGAAGACCAGCCCTGCCGATAGCAGAGCAGCCATTGCGACATGATATGTGAAGACTGAATCCGAGCCGACCACGTAGATGACTCCAATGATCAGAAACAGCGTGTACGCTAAGCACCACCATGAGTAGTTGGGATAGTTGTCTGATATGTCGGCGACGATGGAGCTGACAAAGGCGATAAGCCAGCCGGACTGCAGCAATGTTAGACCTTGTGCGATTGTGTGTGTTGTGGTTGAGATGCGACTCACTGTGCCAATGCCTATTGATCCCAACCAGAATGGGTCGCCTGCGATGTTGCCCATGCTGAACCCTTTCCCTCCGCTGTAGCGGCCATTTCCGACCTCCATCTTCTGCAGCGACGGCGAGTGATAACCGCCGGGACTGGGCATGTAGTTGGCGGTGGTGTGTTAAAGGAGGCGTTTCAGCGAGCGACGAGGAAATGCGATCGTGCGCGGCGGGCGTCGAGTCGATAAGGGTGTTCAGCGAATGCGATGTGAAAGAGTGTCGTAGACTGGAGGTGGCCAGTCCGCCGGAGCTCCCAGAGCGCGCGTGTGTTGGGGCGTAAACGAAAGTCGGGTTGCTATGTGGTATAGTCGGCGAAACGCGGGGGACGAATTAGTGCGCGAAGCGTCGTGCGTGGGTGGAAAATGCCACTGAAAAGAGAAACTCAGCGCCGGGCTGGTCGCGTGCTGGTAGAGGAGAGAGAGAGCGGTGGTGGTGTTGGGGAAGTGGGACGATCGAGGGGGGTGGAGTCGTGGGCGTGTCGGAGAGTCGAGACAGCGGGCGGTGTCAGCCCTGCGGTAGTTCTAGCGCTTGCAGCGTCGGAGTCGAATCCTTCCAATGGGCGGTACGCTGGTGTTGCAGATGCAAGGGCTTGTGTGAGAAGGCAGTCGCAGCTTTGTTGGTGATCAGCGCAGAGAGATGTCGAGGAAGTCCTTTGCAAGATCAGGTCAGGGCCCAAGGCTCACACCGGGCTCACTCTCTCTCTCCGCAAGCGCTTTGGTCGGGACTGGAGAGAGGTTGTTCCCCGGAGAGCCCGTGAGAACGAACCAAGGAATTTGCACGCCACGCGGCAGCAGGTCTTCGCGTTTCATCCACTCGGAGACTTCTCTTCTTTGTCTTCTGTATCTGTCTACCACATAACGATATCTCGAGGGATCTACTTCATTGGCAGGACCTGATCTCACATCAATGGTTGTCAATGTCAACTACTACTTCGTACAGTACTCCAGGTCAAGCGAGTCGATACAAACGCGCATGAAGGTGACACGCAACGGCGACAACGGCACACGTTGAATAGGAGAAGTCTCTTCTGCCTTCTCAGCGTCCTACGGCACAACAACGGCGAGCACGAGGTCCAGGGTCCAGATTCGCATGGATGACATTTGACAGGGTGGCAGGGAAGACCTTCTCTTGCAACATTGTCCAATTTTCTCACCATCATCTCGTACAGCAGGGTTGAGGACAGCGCGTATCCGCAGCGTTCCGAGCATTGCCTTGAGCACCGACCGTTGGTTGTTTCAGCTTTGGGGGTCCTATATTCATCTCAGTCGAGACGAACCAGTCACTCCAGTGTCCCCAGCTCGTCTCAACTTCGGGTTACAGTTCGTCCTTCCTTGTGCATGCCTTAACACATACCATCAGTTCTCCGCCACCGCCTTCAGCGCCTGCTGAACCAGTTCCTTCGTGCTCTCATCCTTTACCCTGCCCTCTGCGGCCTTCAATCTCTCCTCCCACACTTGCCACCGCTCCTCGCTGAATCCCGTCCAGCCTCGTTCCCGAAACTCAAAGCCGCCCTTTGCCATCTTGCCCTCGAATGACTTCTGCTCCCGACAGAACTTTTGGATGGTCGGAGCTGCGAAGACAAACCAAGTGGCGGCTGCTGCGATGGAAAACTCTGGCACCATCTCGAGATCCTCTTCGAGCCCATCACGGACGGTCCAGATGCAGTAGAGGGAGAAATCGGGCTTGCCATTTGATTTGCCCTCTGCGGCAGCAACGAGCGATGCGGTGAAGGCGTTGAGGTTGATCCAGTGGTCCTTGGTCTGTTGGTCGCTGCGCTCTTCGGGAACTGCTCACTTTCATTAGTACGCGAATCGTCGTGAGACCAGCATGAGAGACACATACCCAAATTCCACGCATCACGCATCTGCCACCCAAAAGTCGGCAAGTCCTTCCACAAAGTCATATTCTCCACCTGGAAAGCAGATCCGTCTTTCTTCACATCCGGCCGAATTTGCATTTGCATCACCACATCTACCAGTTTCGAGGAGCTGGCATCTTTGAATGAAGTCTCCGCTGCTTTGGCGATGATGGCTTTCCATGTCGTGGTCAGGTGTTCATCGACTTCATCTGAATTGGCGGAGCTCTGCACGCAGCTCTCGACTGGCTCGCTCAGATGGTCGATGACTTTGTCCAATGCAGTGGAGATAGAGGAGAGGTGATCGCTCAGGGCTGCATATTGCTTAGACTGCTGAAGTTGCTGGGCGGCTCCCAGACCGGCTTGAGGCATTGTGGAAGATGTGTTAAAATTTTGTCTTTTCGGTGTTACAGTCGTGATTGTCGAGGCGAGGTTTCGATGAGGTGGTCTTGGAGTTGAACTTCCTTTGCCAAACTTGCTGATGTATCCAACAGGTGTATGTGTCCAATTACTACTGCCAGCTCTTCTTAGTAAATGTTGCATTTCTCATGACGTCCCATCGCCAAGTTTCACACACTCGCACATGCCATCAAGAATACCAGAAAGACAAAAGAACCGGTGCAACGACGGCCGGATGCAAGTCCCCGTCCGTCCAAGTGCCAACCACCACATATATTCCACGAGCAAACAATCACGCAGCATGCCACCTCGTGCACACCGTTAGTTCTAGTGAAACCCACGCCAAGGAAGCTTTCGGACGCTCCTTCCTCTTTCGCACGAATTGGCGCACTTCGGACGTCGATCTTCGCTTCGGCTCTTGCACTATAGACAAAACGCTTTCGGGTCAGCATCCTCACTGGTCGGGACTATACATGAGATCTGGCTACACTCCGCTCCGTCCAAGATTCGGCAACTTGTGATCTGCGCACCCTCCGCGTTCGCGGCAGGGAACATGTGCTCTGATAACGACATCTCTTTGGCTCCTATCTTTTGCCAAATACCCGTTCAAACTGACCTTCCGAATACGTTACACGCTCCCTGCTTCCTCAAGATCCTTCTTGGACATACCTCCGGCCCACATGCCATGGCGGCTTGAGGGATCAACAAGGTAGCGGCTCCTTTCGAAGCGAAAGTTCTCCTCTTCCACCCAATGGACAGGTGAAAGGTCGTTGACCTCCTCCTCCGGCAATGTAACATCACGCAAGGACGGATCGTCGGTCGCGCATGTGCTAGCCATGTTGTCGCGAGCATGTGCTTTTCAAGATTCTTGATTGGACACACGAGGTAAGTCAACGGGTGACAGGCAAGCTATCCTACAGGAAGAAAGTCTCCGAAACATTGGGTATATCAGAAACATATAAACCCGACTTCACCTCCTCGTCTACCCTCTTTCTATCCACCCATCATTCAGATCCCAAGCATCACCCCAGCCCACCCACACCCTCCTTCAAGCCGCCCACCATGCGTTTCTCCATCCTCTCCTCCGCGCTCCTCTTCGCCACAGCCGCCTTCTCCGCCCCCGTCGCTGAGCCTGCAGAGCTCGAGATCCGCCAGCAAGCCACCTACTGCGGCAACCAATACTACTCCGCCTCGCAAGTCTCCGCGGCCGTGAACAAGGGCTACAACTACTACGCCAACGGCCAACAAGTCGGATCGAACAACTACCCGCATCAGTACAACAACCGTGAGGGTTTCAGCTTCGCTGTCAGCGGACCATACCAGGAGTTCCCGATCTTGGCCAGTGGGTCGACGTACTCTGGTGGTGAGTTTTCTTCTCATTCGTGTAGCCTGTGTGTGAGAGGAGGACGCTGATGATGTTGTAGGTTCTCCTGGACCGGACCGTGTTGTGTTCAACACGAGGGGACAGTGGGGTGGTACCATCACTCACACCGGCGCGAGCAACAACAACTTTGTGGGATGTTCGGGAACAAACTAGATTGGAGCTCAATGAAAGGGAGGTGCTGCGAGTGCGTGACTTCTCGTGGGCTGGGTCCGCATCGAGGGTTCTGGGTCTACACATAGCAAGCCTCGATCAGGCTGACCACGTATGAATGATATGCCAAAGTGAACCAACATCATGTCCCAGCGTTCACGTTCGTGTTGGATCTCATAAGCGTCGACATCCTGAACGAGATCACAAATCTTTCCTCTCCGTCCACTTCGCCAGTAGTTCCTGGGGAGCATCTCTCACCAGCACGTGCACATGGTCAACACCTCTCACACTCTGCAAACTGACCCAATTCTTGAACCAAAGCACTCTTTCGCTTCCGTCCTCCCCAAGATCCTTGATGAAATAGTCATGCACAAAGTCCTCGATCAACTTCCGGCTCGTCTCCGTCACATCACCTCTAACCTCATCGGTCGGAATGGGCGTCTTGCTCCAAACCAACAAATGCGAGATGCCTGAGACGAAGCCGTAGGGCCAGTCGTTTTGCAAGACAGCATAGTCGCTTCGGACCTGGAAGGGAATCTCAGACGTATGAGCAAATGTGGGAGGACCGTTTGTAAGTGGTTTCCATCGGAGTCGCTCTTGAAGCACGTATGGCACGATGCCACCGTATGCTCTCTTGGTATTGTGAGACCACGCAAGATAGCGTCGTAGATCAGATGGTAAACGTTTGAGATTCTCAAGAGTGTTGTCCTCTGGATGGAGAATGAGCTACCGCATGGCAATGTGTGGGAGACATCGCCTCACCGATGATTTGCTTCAGGTCGTCCCAGGTAATCCGATGATAGTCTTCATCTTTCGTCGCCAGGAGCTCGCGGTCGATGGCGGTCAATGGAAACGGTGGATGATCGTAGTCGATGTTGTCTGGATCAACATCGCCCATATCTGCCACAGATATGTATCCCACTTCTGCAGCCCAATATCGCGGAAACAATTCCTCGAAAATGTGTGTTGAAAGATGGAGCGGAACGACACGACAATTCGAGACCTCGTTTCCAGAGGCCGATCTCCGGGGTGAGGGGTCCAGCCAGCTGGGGCATTCGCTAGTTCTAGCGGCATATTTTTTGGTCGATGAGGTCTAGGAGACCTTGTTCAGGCGGCGTGCCTTCCCTGGAAGACCTCACTTATCACGTCCATTTCACCTCTTTCTGCACTCGACAAGTCTTTCCAGCAAGTGCTGCAATATCGCCACCATGCCGGAAGCTTTGGACTACAAGACCTTTGTCGTTCCTCTCGTCATCGTAGTCGTCGCCATCCTCGGTGGCTTCTTCTTCTTGACCGGCGGTATGTCTTCTATACTGCCTTCGCTAATCTGTGCGCATTCGCTGACAACCATGGAGAAGAATCGCCGAAAGCTCGCCCTCAGCCGCCTGCTCCCGAGAAGGCACAGCAAGATTCTCGCGGACCGAACACTGCCATTGACCCAAAGACCTTCACCGAATTCCCAATCTCCGAGAAGACCCAGACATCGCACAACACCGCCATCTACCGCTTCAAGCTTCCCACAGAGGACAGCATCCTCGGCCTTCCAATCGGCCAGCACATCTCCCTCGCCGCGGACCTCGACGTCACCGACCCGAAGACCGGCGAAGTGCAGAACAAGGAAGTCGTACGATCATACACGCCGATCTCTTCAGATGTCACGCCCGGCCACTTTGACCTTCTGATCAAGAGCTATCCAACTGGCAATATCTCTCGCCACCTCGCCACTCTCAATGTTGGCGATAAGATGAAGGTGCGTGGGCCAAAGGGCGCCATGGTATACACTCCCAACATGGTCCGTCGCTTTGGAATGATCGCGGGCGGCACCGGTATCACACCAATGCTTCAGGTCTGCCAGGCGATTCGCCGTGGTCGCAAGGATGGTGACAAGACAGAGGTTGATCTCATATTCGCCAATGTCAATGAGGAGGACATCTTGCTCAGGGAGGATCTCGATGCTTTGGCTAAGGAGGATGGCTTCAATGTCTACTATGTTCTGAACAACCCACCATCAGGATGGACCGGTGGTGTTGGCTTTGTGACCGCAGACATGATCAAGGTAAGCTCACGTCGAGGCGAGGCGAAAGTGTGGCCAGTCAAGCTAACGTTTCTTAGGAACGTCTTCCAGCACCTGCCAAGGACGTCAAGATCCTCATCTGCGGTCCTCCTCCTATGGTCTCTGCGATTAAGAAGGCCACCGAGTCATTGGGCTTCGACAAGGCTCGTCCAGTCAGCAAGCTCGAGGATCAAGTCTTCGCTTTCTAAGCTTGGGCGATGCTATTCGAGATTGGCAAATTGGTCTCTCCGTCAACGGCCATGACCGCTGAATCAATCGACCGGTACTGTGCTTCCCATATGTGAGCTCTTCGGCTAGATGATAGTACATAGCTAGATTACGAGATAATGCGAACGAGAGTTAATCAATAATTGTGGAATTCATACAGCAGTCCACGAAATCAATGTCGCCCGCGCGAAAGAGAAACTCACACATGCGTAGAACATTGGAGCTACGAAATCTCTCTGGCACTTGGAATCCTCGCTAACGATACAGCAACGCTTGAACGCTCGTGTCAAAAAGCACTCCTCTGCTTGATATCCTCCAGATTTCAAGCCTTCCTCACACGGCCAACGATTCCATATACTCGACTAGCTTACCGTGCTCCAACTCCGTCTGATCCGGCCCTTCACCAACCACATCCCCTTCACCAACCACATCCTCCACTCCAAGCCATCCTTCTCCCACCGCCGTCGCAACCAAATCTCCCGCCGCCCAAATTCCATTCCCACAAACCTCCCCCGGATCCAACAACTCCTGCATCTTCAACAAAATCTTCTCCAACTGCTTCCTCCGCTTGGCCAGCGCCCGATCCTTCCTACTCCCCGAAGGCTTGACCTTCTTCCTCGACCACTCCATCTGCTCGAGCAACTTGTACAAAATCAAATGCAACCACACCAAATTCGTCTGCGGATGGAACTGCTCCCACGTCCGCCCGGACTTCCGCATCTGCTTCGTCGTCGGTTGCGCGTACGCCCAGTCTTGATACATTACGCCGCGCATGTAGCGGTATATGTCGTATTGGTATTCGTCTGTGCTGTCACCTTCGAAGAGCGCGTTGTCGCGCGAGAGGTCCATGTAGGCGACGCTGTTGTCGGGCATGCGGCAGCGGGAGATGGTGTAGTCGATGATTGTCGTTTCGATATCCGTGAAGCCTAGGTTCCGGGTGGGATCGATATCAGTCTTGCCGTTCTGCGTCCGTCGTATACACACGTTTCCGAGATGTAGATCTCGATGCTCGAACTCGGATCCTTCTTCGCCCTTTGCCAGCGATAGCACGACTTGCCAGAATATATCCCATACCTCCCAGACGCTTTTACACCCCGACTCGCCGTCTTCCGCCGCGAGGACTCGTTCCAAATCGGTACCTGCATCTTGCATCTCAATCACTGCCCAACATTGTCCGTCGTCGTAGACACCCTTTTTACCTGGATCCGGGAAGTGGCTGCCATCTTTGCCGAGAGATCTCTGCTTCGTGTCCCATTCCTGACAGGCTTGCACGAAAGCTCCGGTAGGTTGTCCTTGGATTATACGGACGTCTCGGAAATTTGTGAAGCCGGGCACGACGCTCATGCGTTGTAGTAGACGGACTTCGGTTGCGACATCGGGGGGTGCGGTCATCATCTCGGACTTCCGAAGAGCGGCGGCTCGGCGTCGTTTGTCGCGAGGTAGTGTGCGTGGTGGTGGTTGGAGAGGGATGATTTTGAAGACCGACTCTTCTGATGAAGGGATGATATCACTTAGGTCGGAGGGATCGGGTTGATAGGATAGGCGGAAGACCTCCCCGAAGGATGCTTCTGCGATTTTGGAGAGCGTGAAGTGGACGTCGAGTAGCTCGGACCAGGTTGAGAATGGGGTGAGCGAATGTGGCGATAAATCTAGTAGAGGTTCCAGGTGAGACTGGTAGATTTCTGCCGAAGCCGTGTCGAGTGGTACAAGACTGGTCAGTGGTGCCTCGATTGGTGCCTGTAGGACATCTTCGCTCGAGGGCAGTGGCGGCTGATTATCTTCTGATGGGCAGTTTGTGGCCATCGGATTGCATTTCGCTTTCTTCGCTGCCCTAGCTTCTCTTCTCCGCTGCTTGGCCTCGAGTGCGGCCTCTGTAGAGAGAGCATCTACATGTGGTAATGGTGCTGAGTCCTCGGGTTGCTGGTCTTTCGTCACTGGGGGTCTCGCGTGGGCAGTGACGACGTCTTTGGAGGCTGACTTGGCGGTATCGAGACTCATATTATGTATTCTCTCCTTCGCCATCTTAGGAGTCGTGTAGGTTGTAAGTGAGATGGGCGAAATGACCGAGTTTGCATTGATCTCGCCCAAGGCCTTCCGTGGAGTCTCTTCTGGAGCTTCATCTTTACGAGCTTTGGATTTTTGATGCCATCGTTTTGATGCTTCTTGAACTGGCTGTCGTAATGTTGCGAGACTTGGATCGGTGACTCTGGTGGCGTCTGTCGTCTCCAGCATTACCTGCTTCGCTGCCAGTGCCACATGCTCAGGACTGCTGGAGAAAGCATCCGCTGCTCGTGTGTCGAAGACTGTCCGGGAACGCTTGCCATAGACCTTCGGACGTGCCATCTCTACGCCCTCGGTCGATATGATTGAAAGAGTGATGTTCCTCTCTCTCCACAAAGCTAAATCATGCTGCAGTGATCGAGGTCCAAAAATTTGGTGAAGTCATTTGTTTACTTCGCCATAGCAACAATCGCGATTTGCCAAGATTTCGCAGAGCTTATCGATGTGCAGCGAGCGAAATACCACTTCCAGCACTGGAGAACATGTTGGAATCTCAAATGATCTTTGTAAGGTAGTTGTCAAGAATTCTAAGATCTAGCTGCCTTGACATTACCTTCCACAGCCTTCACGGCGTCCCGGATCTTCGGATCGAAATGCAATCTCAACAGCTCTCCCTCCCAAACGGTACTCGCGAAAGCATTACTGCTCTCCACCTCATGACTGAGCGGATCGAAGACACCGTCACCCTTCCTCTCCTCCGTATTCCACAATGAAGCGACCTTATTACCATGCGTCTTGGTAATCTGCTTGATCAACTCCAGCACTGCGATGGCACTTTTCTGTGGTAGGTGCAGTGCTAATGTCTCCAATTGCTTGACAAACGCGGCCACTCGGACAGGCGGGACAGATTTGGTGCCGGTGGGTGGAAGTAGAACGGATGATAGCGATCGAAGCAGAAGAACAGTGGTAGTCGCAACGTTGACTTTGTTGTCCTTTGAAGAAGTAGTGGGAACGTGAAGTCCGTTCGGATCGCTGAGATGTGCAGTCTTCGCGCTGAGTTCGATGTCCAGATCCATGGCCAACGGCACCAGTGTGCGGTAGAGATGCTTGATGAAGAAGCTCAAATCGAGATTCAGACTGTTGGCTGATTTGACGACATCGATCTGCCCCTGAAGAAGAGCAAAAGCGGTGATGATGCACAACAAGCTCTCTCTCGTTGCATTTCTCTGCGCAACGTCACTGGGCTCGATTTCTTCCTCGCCTTCTTCTCCCTCTTGCGGCTTGAGCGCCGCTTCTGCGTCGTCGATGAGGTCCTTCAATGCTTCAAGGATATCTCCGAAAAAGTCCTGGTTGATCAAGTGGCTGTATTTGGCCAGTCCTTCCAGCACTGCACCCATCAAGTGTTGCACCCGCTCCTTAAGAATGCGGAAGTAGGTGACGAAGACCAACTTCAAGGTCTCGGACTGATTCTTGTCCCTCTCCTCATACGATACCGCAGCGTCTGCCTCCTTCATCTCCTTCTCGACCTCCTTCCGCTCCCTCATTACCTTCCTCTCTCGTTTCGTCCTGAACTCGCGTTTCTGCTTTGGCTTCTTCAACACCATCGCATCATCTGGCGCTGCTTTGTCGATTGAGTTTGTCGACGCTTTGTGCGCAAACTCGCTTAATAGCCTCAAATGTAGGAAAGTGTTCAGTACGCTCTCGTGAAAGTAGTACTTCTTTCCCTTCATCATCCTTGTTAATTGACCCACTACATCGAGCGAAGCGTGACCACCTTCATCCTCCTGGAATAGTTGCTCGATCGCTTCGCGACACTTGACAAAGTCGGCATCGACATGTCTGCTCGCCAGCTTCTTCACCAGAATTCCGACCAGTTCCGGACGGAAATTGAAGTGCGAGACGCTCGTCAACAATGCGCACGCGCACGAGATCGCCACAGTCGCCAGACTCGCCGCCGACTGGGCATCTAGTTTCGACTTCTCGTTGTAGACGGACAGCCTGCCTAGGTTTGTCACGTAGTGCTTGTACCCGCTAAGCAGACCTTGCTCAAACGATCTCAATCTCTTGACGTCCTTTGACACTTTCGCATTCATGTCTTGCTCGCCGAGTGGTCGTATCCGGTACCCAGGGATGATATCCTTGAAGACTGCAAGTTGTGTTGCCAATGCCAGCTTCTTGACTGTGACATTATGAGAGCTGGCGATATCCGCCAATGCTCCGAGTTGACCGATGTGCTCCTCTGGATCCTCGCTCAATGATCCTGCCAATCGCGCCAGCTCTTCCTTTGCCAGTCTGATCTGTTCCTTGGGTGGTACCGTAGGCTTCTTGGGCTTCGACGAGTGGAGGTCGGCGACTGCACTGTCTTCGTCCTCGTCGCCGCTGGCAAGAAAACTGTCCTTATCATCGTCCTTTTCCTCCGGCTTTTGGTATACCACATCCACCCGAGGGTTCTCAGTGATGCGGCCGTCGGACGTCTTGATCATCAATCTGTCCTCCTTGCCATCCTTCTCCTTCTTCTTCTTCCGCGAGCGATTCTCGTAGTCCTGTTCCAGATCCCATTTCGCGAATCCCGGCATCGACCTCCCTTCTTCCTCCTCCGGTGGACTCAGTCGCCTTTTCTTAATCGCCGGCTCTGCCATCCTGGATCCAATAGACATTTCAGTGGTATCGCAATGTGAGAGTAACGACTTCAGCCGACTCAAGAATTTTGGCGGAGCTTTTCTTCGGCTTTAAGCGGAGCTGTCTCCGCCCGCAGGGCCTGTCTATCAAAAAGTTCTGAGCAACCACTCTCTCTTCCACCACCACACCATACCGAACGAAACATCCTGCCCGCCACCAACATGCGTCCTCTAACCGACACCGAAACGAAAACCCTCTTCGAAAAGCTCGCCAACTACACCGGCCGCTCCCTCAACAACCTCCTCACCGACACCACAACCGATCCAAACTCCAAAACTCCCGACCGCTACGTCTTCCGCGTACAAAAAGACCGCGTCTACTACATCCGCGAATCGCTCGCCAACCTCGCCACCTCCGTCGCACGGGACTCTCTCCTTTCTCTCGGAACATGTCTGGGAAAATTCACCAAGACGGGGAAATTCCGCCTGCACATCACGGCGTTGGATGTCATTGCGCCGCACGCGAGGTATAAGGTGTGGGTGAAGGCGAATGGAGAGATGCCGTTTTTGTATGGTGGACATGTGGTCAAGGCGCATGTGGGACGGTGGAGTGAGGATGCACCGGAGCACGCGGGGGTGATTGTTATGAGTATGAATGATACGCCTTTGGTGAGTTGGGGCTGGCAATGAGGAGATTGGAGGGATGGCCATGAGCAGTGACACTGACTGCTACTGTAGGGATTCGGCGTCACAGCGAGATCAACCGCAGAGGCACGAAAATTGGATCCGACTGGAATCGTTACCTTTCGACAAGCAGATGTTGGCGAGTACCTGCGCGACGAAGATACACTGTTTGCTGGTTGAAGAGACCCTTGAGAGATCAAGCTTTCGTTGATTGGAGACATGATGATGCTGCACCTGTGCGGACCAGACAAGGAGCGACTCCAAGAGATCATTGCGCAAACGCAGTCGTGTACTGCTCCGGATGGGTCTGGCTGCCCGGCTCAATTTGTAGCGGCATGCAGCGTGCACATGGTTGCACGCATAGGAAGAGCTCGGAACTACATGGATAAAGAAAGCCAGCGAGGGATCAGTCTGCGCTGCTGTGAATAGTACTTCACGGAGAGAAGGTGGATTGGAGACAGAAGAGAATCGTGTATCGCGATACGGCAATACTTCCGGCCCACTTGCTGGCAGACGATGTACTTTCCCAATCAGAACATCAAGCAGCAGAACTGGTGTCGAGCGGAATTTGAAGAAGAGCCTCGTTTGATCCATATCGTTTCATAATGAGCTATCTATTAGACGTAGGAAGCGAAGCTCCAGCAGAAGTCGATGGTCATCGAGGATCTAACCCGTGACGCCAAAACTTGCACTCCCCATCCTTGGGACTGTTCCCCAGAGTAGCACATCTAAGCGAAGATAGAAGTCTCGATGCCCCACTGCGAAAGATGTCAGCAAACAGAACACAACAGTCTGGAAACATTCTCAAAACTTACGTCCTTGGGGTTGTTGAAGCGCAGACCCTTGTCGAGCGAAGCGATCTGCTTGATCTCGTCCTCGCTCAGGTCGAAGCTGCACACATCCAAGTTCTGTGCGAGACGGCTCTGGTTGTTGCTCTTGGGGATGACAGCAATGCCACGTTGGGTCGACCACCGCAGGAGGACCTGGGCGGGCGACTTGCCGTGCTTGTCGGCGATGCTCTTGACGGTGGAGTGGTCGAACAGGAGAGGAGTATCCTTGGCCTTTTGCGAGCCGAGCTCGAGGAAGGACTGCGGGCCGAACGAGGAGTACGCGGTGATGGCAATTCCGAGGTGCTTGCAGAGGTCGACGAGGTCGGGCTGCACGAGGTATGGGTGGTGTTCGATTTGGAGGGTTTGAGGAAGCGTCTTGGCGTAGCGCTGAACGTCGAGGAGAAGGCCTGCGCTGTAGTTGGAAATACCGATCGACTTGATCAAACCCTCCTCGTGCAGCTCCTCCATCTTGGCGTAGGTCTCGTGGAGAGGCGCCTTGACGACGGAAAGCTTGTTGTCCTTGTTGTAGAGACCTGGTGGGTAACGGACCTCTGGGTCGACGTACTCGAGGGCGATCGGGAAGTGAATGATGAAGAGATCGAAGTAGTCAAGACCCCAGTCGGCGAGCTGCTTCTTCGCAATTGGCTTGACACGCTCCTTCTCGTGGAAAGAGTTCCACAGCTTGGAGACGATGAAGAGCTCCTCACGCTTCACGAGCCCATCCTTGATGGCACGTGCGACACCCTCACCAGCCTCCTTCTCATTGCCGTAGTCGCAGGCGCCGTCGAACAGACGGTAGCCGGTCTTGATGGCGTTGTAGACCTGGTCGGCGCAAGTGTCGTTGTTCACTTTCCAGAGACCGAATCCGACGAGCGGCATCTGAAGTGGAGGATTAGCTGGCTGCGCAGAGAAAGACACGCCGCTCTTCTGGAGTGCTCACCTTTTGGCCATTGTTCAGCGTGACCAGAGGAGAAGAAGCCATTGTTGCGTAGTTTCTGGGATTGAAGGGTTGGTGTTGGTTGAAGAGGGCGAGTCGTGGGAGAGCGCGGGTTGTTGTGAATTTGGAGGGAGAAAAGGTTTGTCGAGGAAGAGGAGTAAACAAGGTAGCGGATCTGTGGGTTTTGACTGAGGTCAGGTTCAACAGGACGGGTAAAGTCGAGAGCGGCGAGGATCGTACCTTGTTATGCTCCGACGCAAGCTCATCTGGACGACGGCGGACGGGACAAGGCGACGAGGAAACACCGGCGCTTCTGTGGAGCGGTCGTAGTAGGGCTAATATGTGATTGTTTCTCTCAACGAGCACACAGCATCTCCGGCAGAATGCACCACGCGCAGCTGCCCATAAAACATTTTTTTTTGAGCCGTCATCGTGGGCGACAGCTCCCCGCCTGAAGCGCCACGAGCAACATGGTGGGGCATTTGCAACCGCCTGAAAGGGTCTCTTCCTTGTGCCTCCACAGCGGGACGTGGAGGGACCGCGGCTAAATCGAGTACGGGCGGGAAAATGTCGTCTTCTTGTCGCGTGGCATCCGGCAATTCTATGAGGAAGATCACATGCAGGTCGTCGGACTGTTCCCGTAGTGGTAATGCGCATGGATGATGTGCTCTGCGAATGCGCTCGCTCTACTTCCCTGTCTACATGCTGTGCTTTCTCGCCATTCTTGCTTCGCGCTGCATTGCAAGATACACCGCAGGATTGTACAGGATAAGTGTGCGACGGTATTTGACGAAAGCGGGTAGCTGCCACGAGACTGTCTAAATAGTGACTATGCTGATGCCAATCTGATGAGTGCTGGCGGACAGCTTGCAACCTGGAGGCATTCATGGCCCTCTTGCGATCGGAGGTACATCAGTGTCGACAAACGCCAGCCACAGGCACTTGTGGCTCTGCCGTGTAGACCGCACGACGGTCCTGATTTGCGATGCATGTAGCCGCTGTCTCGTGGTGCTCTGGTCGTTCGGACCCTCAAACGGATCGCGTAGCCTCGAGTGTGTCGAGGAGCTTGAGGTCGGCGTTCTGTTGCAGGTCAACGTAAGTACCTCAATCTTTATGCCCTTTCACGGCAATGCCGCAAATACGCCCGGAAACCTTTTCAGAGGAAAGCGTTTCGACCTGCGGACAGATCAGGTACTCTCCATATATTCATACAAGATTGTCGAAGAGATTTGCTTTTCCGTCGCTTCCATATACAGCGTGTTCCCTGTGAGGCAAGGTCAAACTTCTCTCAACTGAATTGAGTGCTGTTCTCGACCACTCCCGCATCGTGGCCTCAAGCCATTACAAGTCGCACGCGCTGCCACAGTTCCTTTTCCGTGCTACCCTCATGCCCGCTCCTGCTTGCAATCCTCCTGACTCTGCGTCGATGCTCTAAGAAGAGAATCTCTTCGTGAACTTCGCAATGACTAAGGAATAATTAGCAAGCGCCAATAGCACATAGTAGCATTGGACTCACTGTGGAGAGCGACGACACTGATAATGAAGCCAATCGACAACACCATGACCACAAAGGGATCCACCTTCAAGCCCGGAGACTCGTCCGTGTAGAGTCCTGAACATTCCTCGTCAGCCTTCTTGTCGATATCCATTTCTCTTCGCCAACAGCGGTAGAATCAGCTTGCCATTACAGCACAGGACATCCGCATCTTCGCATCTTCCCCAATGGACACGTACTCAACATTGTGCTGCTGCTACCACCAGCTCCTGCCGCCCTCGTGCTCGATGGTCGCGCATTGGCGACTTTGTCCGCGCGGTCGGCGGCCGCCTTTCTCCTGATCGCGGTCGCTGGGCCGCCGGGTGCTTTCGGGGATGATGGACGTGCGGTGGTCGAGCCGGAGTTGGCGGCGTTGTTCACTGGGGAGGCAGGGCGTGGAGAAGACTGTGGGAGGCATTGGCGTTAGCATTGATTCTCGACCACGACTAAACCTTGAATACAATTGGGCATTGTATCGTTCAACAGCAGAGCTGTCCAGCGCGCATATATTGCGCTGCTCGGAGTGAGGTCTGATTGTGCGCGCAGGGAGGCCATACCATTGTGAGGGAGTGTGCTTGTTGATTTTGTGTCGTTCGATCGGATTTCAACGTGCGATTCCAGTCAGGTCGAGTAGATAGTCGGCGAGAATGAGCGTGGTGGGATGTTGGATGTGAATTAGTCGCTGCACAAAGGAGTCCACGATGTGAACTTCCGGCCACGAATCCGAACGAGCAAGCTTGGGAGAAGGGGTTCGGCGCCAAGCGATCTAAAATCTGGGGGCCAGAAGAGCGACAATCACTTGGAGCTCAACATCTCATGCATATCAGCAATGAACAGACTGAGCACCGAGCTTCGGTGACTGCCTGTAAGCCAGATTTCTAGTCGCGCAGCTACTTCATCGAGACACTCCCGAGACAGACAGCCGAAGTTACTTCCGCAAGCAACGCAAAGATGAGGCATATTGAAGGCGGAACCCAACTCCAGTACATTGCTCTCATCCTACAAAGACCTTTGGCGAAAACTTCAATCCAACACGAGAGCGACTCGCGGGCGAGACCTCGAAAATCCTGCAGTTCCCTCGACCACTATATAAATTCTCAGGGCCCAACCATTTCGCACCAACGCCATCAGCATTACGAAGATGCATCCCAGCCAACAAACGCATAACCTCGAAGCGAATCGGCGCTCTCCATGAAAATGCATCTGCCCATATTTTTTCCCTGAAACACCTTTTCTTGCGCAAAACCAGCCCGGCAGAGTCCCATCATTCCATTTCCTATCAAAACACCTTTCCAAATGCAATGAGTGGCCCCTTCCACGCTGCCAGTCCCAAAAAGGAGAAGAAAAAACTCCACCGCTTAACACGTGAAAGGCATGACCTTGTCGTTTCCTCTTTGACTCCACTTCTTTGACCCAAGCTCCATTATTTCGTCCTCTCCAGATCTTGACGATGCTAACCCCAAACAGAAGGCTGAACGGCCAGATTGTTCTTGCCAGAACCCCAGCCACCGCTGCTGCTGCCCCAATTTCCAAGACCGCTGACATTCTTCTCGGCCGTCATACCGGGGTTCGTAGGTCCGGAAGTCGTCCGCTCAACATTGTTAGCGTTGGCATTCTGCCCGTCATTGGCGTTGAAGCCGTAGCTGAGCGAAGATGGCGTGAGTGGCGTGGTCGCCCGCTTGTTCATAGCTCCTTGGTTGCCAGCTCCTGGCGGAGGTCGGGTCCCAATCGGCGCAACCGCTCCCGCACCGCCCTTCTGGCCCTGGCCCTGGACGAGAGGAGGCGATGCGCCGGGCGACGAGCTCGATTGGCGGTTGCTCTGGCTGTCATGAATCAGGCCGAATTGTTGCGACGGCGGATGCGAGACCGGAGAAGTGGTGTTCTCAGCGCGATCGCGGGGTGGCATCTGAACAGAGCCCTCGACGCTGGACGGAACCTGTTTGCCAAATGCACCATGAGCTAACGGAGATGGACCACGACCGTCACTGGGAGAGCGCACATCCGGCCCTTGCGCGCGCGTGCCATCCGCATTATACATGCTCGAGTTCTCGCCATACAGCGCGCGATGTTGACGCGCAATCAACTCGCGCCTGTCCTCCTCACTCATGGCCGCTGGACTATTGGATCGATCCGTGCTGGCCTTGGAACTGGAGACAGTCTCTGCTTCGATATCAGCCTACATTTCCATCTTGACCACTTCCGCGCGCTACTCACTTCGGTTGTACTGCTGCTCTTGGTGATAATTACGCAGCTCGCGCTCACGTTGTGCGGCCATCCTTCGCTTCGCCTGCAGCACTTGCTCGGCCTCGCTCTGGCGACCACCTGGGAAGCGCTGACCCGCATAGAACCCTTGCAGACCGGCCGAGCTCGGACGTGCCGCATCGAAGTCGCTCACGGATGGGTTCCGCGACGGTCCTCCGCCCAGCCGAGGGTCCGCTGAACTGAAGTCGAAATTTCGCCCTGCCGCTGGTATGCTACCCTCTCTTCGCGCGCCGGCACCGACACCTCCTGCGCCACCTTGCGCCTGACCAGGATACCACTTGCCGCTCTTGATCAGATTGTCCGTCGCGCGCTCAATTTCTTCGAATTGCGAAGCGAATGCACTGGACTCGTAGCGTTGCGACATGGCGGAGCTGGTAGCTGATCGAGACGGTGCACGTTGCTGATTCTCCCATGACGGCTGGCGACCTTGCGCCGACCAGGAGGAGTTGTCATTGTCGTAGTAGGCCATGGCCACAGGTGTGAGGATCGTATGCGCGGGAATTAAGGTCTAGGACCAGGGTTCGGATTCGAGGGAATGGTCGCGGAGGGGAGCACGCAGACTATCGTTGCACGCACTGTCAATCGCCGCTTTGTCGTCGTAAAGTCGTCGCCGCGACAAAGGTATAGCCGGTGAGAACGGAGGCGGCCCACACGCGAGGTAAGGTATATTCCCAACAGCGCGAACGGGTAAATACGTGCCGAACGGGATTCGCGATCGGGCGTGCAAAGGATTTTCACGTACCTTCCACCTGTACCGGAGGAGTATATAGATCGTGTGAAGACTGGAGAGAATGCTGCGAGGAGGAAGCAGGCACAGAAAGGAGTGACTGTGACTTACTCCCACTTGCTCCCACTACTACTCGAGACCGCGGGATGGTAGGAACCTAGTATGGAGTAGTAGAGAACTTGCGGCGGGCGCGAGGGACTTGCTATGTATTTTCACTTTGCGCGCAAAGCAATCTCCGCTCCAGCGACTGGCTCGGCATTGAGTGATCCAATTTCCCTGCGTGGCCGCAAGCGGATTTCTTACTTTCTCGGTCGCCATGGCCTGACATCTTATTCGTCCTTGTGACAAAAGTGGCATTGCAGTCGACATATTGTCGCGATACTGGGCTGTACAACGCGAAGTGATGGGAGTCCGCATTGTTGTTTTCCGCAGACAGGTCGCTGTCCACGTGCGAGATGGTGGGACTTCCGACCGAGGGCAGACGAAGCTTTCCGCCAGCGGCCATGAGCGAAGCTTCTGACTCGTGATGAACCGAACTCTACCAAACTCTTCACATCTTCCAGGAAGAACAGGCTTGAAAACATCACGAAATGGCACCAAGCGATTGTACGGTCGCTCACAATTCCATCATGCATGCATCCGGCCGCTGTTACACGATTCATCGCAGCTGCAGCCATGCCTCGGCCTGCTGAATCACTGCGACATCAACTTCGATATCTTCTGGCCGTATGCTACGATAACTGAAGGAGCAAAGAGAACATCTTTGAGAACGTCGAGCCAGCGGACTCGTTGCGGCGAAAATCACGCTGTCGGGTCATCCAGTACATCCACCGGTCGCTCCCGAAGGTGTCACATCGATCCTGCACGCGATGGGTGTCTACGCTGCGTGACATCTGCAGGTTGCCACAGGGCTGGATCTTGCATGTCGCGGCCTTGGACGAACAGACAGCCACGGCATGTCTTTCGAGAATGCTTGTAAGCGCTCGTGCATACATTTGCTCTGCCAACCAGGTATTTGTGTGTCGAGCTTTCACACAGCATGCCTCAGCCGACGTTTCACGATGAGTGTTGATCTTGATGGGCAAGGGAAAAGCGACTCCGATGAGCAGTTCTGCTGCAGCAATTCACAGACTTTCACGTCACATCGCACTCCAAGCTGGAGTCTTTCCCACGGCGCAGACGAAAGGATCACGGGTGCCTTCACGTCCTGTTCAAGGCTGATTGGCACAACGCGAGCACGAGACCTCATCGTCGACTTCTCGATCCTCTCAGGGCTGTGATCAAGCCTGGTCATTCATCACCTCCGAGACATGCTTACAATCATACGCCGCGTGTCAAGTTTGCTGCCAGCTGCCCTTTCCGGTTCCAAGTACTTTGTTCACCGCTATGTCTTTTGACAACCAGCATGATCAGTATAGCGCATATGGAGGACGTCACTGTTGGTCCCAATCACGGTGCAGCCGTCACGGGCAACGCCCATCTCGCACAGGGCAGCATGTCTTGAATGCCACTGAGACGGTATGGTGGTGGGTACTTTCCCGTTTTTATTTTGTCAATATGCAACAGACTTCATCGTCAGCATAGAACAGAACTGCAAACTTCGATGCTTCCGCGTCTCTGAGATTCCTGTCTCGCTTCCCAAAAAGGCTTTTCGACATGGCAGCGGCTTTTCCCAGGGACGCGAGTCTAGACAGTCTCCCGCTCGAGCTTCTATGGAGTACATGCTCCACCCTGCCAACATCCAGCCTGGTTGCCCTCAAACTAGTCAACAAGAGGCTATTCTGGGCTACGCCAAACCCTCCGCTGGACTGGTTGAAGGACGCTTCGTACTGCGAGCGGCAGGCGAATCGAAGGTATATCAACGAACGGCGAAACCTAGAATCCGGCAGGCGGAAATGCATCAACTGCAACCTCGTAACGCACACTAAACGATTCGCCCATCCTGCTCCTTTGTGCAAATGGCACGCACCACGCTTCATGAGCAACTCCATCCCGCGATATCTGGACGATGCGATCAAGGAGCGTCTCTCGAAGATGGCCGATGACACGCGCGAGCCGGCTTGGGTCTTGTTGGCACGCACCTACTGCGGCCATGATCGAGAAGTTCTCGGATGGCATGCACCGGATCTGGCCTGCAGTTGCGACAGCTGTGGGCACTGGGAAGTGCCTTGCTATGTCAGGCTTCCGAGCAAGTCCGACACAACACACTGGAGATGCTCCAATATCTCGCCGGATGGTCGTTTCGTGGACGAGGAGCATTGGTCCAATGGTACAGCCGGCATAGTCGCGATTCCTCCTGATCAACTTGCTGACTTCCAGTTTTGTAGGCGACCTGTTTGAGACATATCATCAGACCGTGCCAGTCTTGCCGTTGGAACCTTGAATTCATCATCGTAACGCATAGCAATCATCCCTCAAGGCATGGAGTGCCTGCCTTTTCGTCCACCACCGCGGGCGGTCCGAATCCCTGACCGCTCTCTGTCAACCTCCTGCGCTCCATGACCTGACCGTGTCGCCTCATGCACACTGCCAACACACCCTGAACCACCGCGAAGCATACCACAACACACACCAGCCCGACCTGCACAATGCCCAACTCCACCTGGCAGCTCCTCCTCCGCTGTCGCAGCATCATATGGTCCTCGCGGAATTGCTGAACGCTCGAAACTATGTCGTTGTGGAAACTCTCGGGACTCCAGATCAGGTCGTACTCCGCGGAGCAGACATTTTGGTCGTAGAAGGCGTCGAAGAAGAATTGAAGGATGATGAGGCGGCTGATTGCTGAGACAAAAGTGTCGAGGAGGAGGAAGTGGGCGAAGGAGCTGATGAGAGCGGGTTTCTTCTGTGGGCGGTATTGTTAACCTTCTGGATTCCCGACGAGGCTCGACATTCCTGCGCTTACCTTCAGAGCTCCTTCCAAGCCAACTACGCTCCAGAACAGACTTGCCCATGCATATGTCGCTACAAGGGTTCCGATGTACATCGGATCTTCAGGCAGGTAGAGACTGGCAACGGCAACGAGTGCATTGTACACGCATGATAGCGTTGCGACTATGATTGCGAATTTGGAGGACTCATGTCTGCTTCTTGCATGTCAATAGTAGTTCTCACCTCAAGATCATGCGAGCTCTTGTGAGAGGACTCGTAGCTCATTCACTGACCTTTCAGCTTTATTCGGGCCCACCATAGCGACACCAATATGCTTCCGAGGAAGGTCCGGCAAGGAAAACGTGAGTGAGTCGACGACCGGCGCGAGCAAGCAACAATAGCTACCTTGCACGCATCCACGCGCGTGGGGGTCGCTAGAGCATATATATACGTCCTCCCGTCATCATCAACTCATCATCCCACAAAGCGGCATTTATCATCAGCATCACAGTAGCGGGAAAGCCAAAATTCCACAACCAACGGAATTTGTGCTCGGATCGCCCGGCATCATCCGTGCTACTGGATGGTGCGAACCATTTGGCTTGCGCACGGCATTCCTTGAAACCCGAGTCGCCGAGAAGGAATGGCAGGGCCGGGTTCATTGGGTTTTTCGCGAGGGATTCGCTGATGACTGAAGGAACGATGAGGTGACAAAATTCAAGAATTTGCCTTGTTTGCTGTCGACCAGAACTCCGGCCGAGTTGAAGGCGCTAGACTCGACGTGTGTATTGCTTTCTCACGATTCCATCCGCGACATCCGGGGATCCGCAATTCCACCACTCCTGGAGAAAAACTCAATTTACAGCGGTCGTTTAGTTCTGAGCTTCTGACGCGCGGCAAGTTGCAGACATGAGAGGTACAAAAGTCTAGAACAATGCCTGGCCTGGTTGTATCACACTCCTTGGAGCGACGATTGTGAAGTAGTGGACTGCAAGAGTGGTACGACCAGAGCTTGTGGTCACGTTCGTATTGTCCAGATTGGGACGACGTCAGGATGATTGTGCATGATCATCATGATGTGCAATGAATGGATTCCGGACGTACCCGTCCTCCGGCCCAAGTGCATATTCCTTTATCGATAAAAATGGGCCCATATGCCTTGTTGCTATAGACCTCGAAGCCTTTCAACAGATGAGCTATTTCCGTACCGAATCCGCCGGTGTGTTGTTCACATTTCCACTTTTCTGCACACACGCGGTCAGCCTTGAAGAGGATCTGACTCAGACGGCCCACCTGTGCACGATCCAATGATCATCCTCCCGCGTGCGGAGTCGTCGCCGATCGTTCGGAGATCGGAGCGCGTTGTACATCGCACCATATGGTGGTGATATGGGCTGAGTGCCTTTTTGTGATGGACAGGACAATGTCTGTTATGTGTGGTAATGGCTCCAAGTATGCCTTGTCCATGCTACGCTACGTGATTCAAGTCAAGAAATCCAGACACCTCGCTGCTCCTCCAAGATGGCGCCTCAAAGCTCTGCAATGCAACAATCACACCACATACCCCGGCATCGTTCTCTCATACCGAATCGGTAACTGCGCAATCGAAAACGGTCCCGAAGCAACATGCTTCGGTTCCGGCGGCGTGAGCTCACCACGAATATTCGCCGACAACTGCTTGCCCAACTCCGCAGGACTCAATCCGGGACACGACAGTAAGTATACCATCTTCGTATACGCCGCCTCCATGGTCATGTCGTAGCCAAGCATGATCCCCGCTTCGACGAGTTTCCGCGCTGGTTCGTAGGCGTCCGAGACGCTGCCGTGGAGACACTGCGTGACGTTGACGATGGCCACGCCGCGCTGCACAGCTTTGGAGAGGGAGGGGATGATGGACAGTGGCATGTTGCCCGCGCCGAAAGTTTCGAGCACGGCGCCTTTGATGTGTGGCGAGGAGAAGATGAGATCGACGAGCTCGGCTGTTAGACCGGGGTAGATTTTCAACACGACGACCCGGCTGCTGTCGACTTCTACCACGTCTTTGCTTGCTATGGGTGTGCCGGCGGGAGGTGGGTGTTGGAGGTTATCCCAGTGGACCACGATGCCGGTTTCAGAGACAGTAGCCAGAGGTCCGGCGTTCGGACTTTCGAAGCCGGAGTAGCTGGACGCACTTATCTTCGTGATGCGAGTACCGCGCAGGAGCTTGTGACCGAAGTAGACGCACACTTCGGGGATGCGGAGATGGCTGGCCATCACGATGGATCCGAGGAGGTTATCGGATCCGTCGCTGTCGGCGAAGAACATGCTTCGTTGTGCGCCGGTGAGTACCACCGTCTTGTCCAGGTTCGGCATCAGCATGAAAGATAATGCCGCGGCGGTGTACGCGAGTGTGTCTGTTCCATGGCAGATGACGAAGGCATCATAGTTGGCCTCGTTCGATCGAACACAGCGCGCCAGTTGATTCCACGTTGGAGAGTGCGCGGTAGAGCTGTCCAGCAGCGGATTGAACTCGAGCACCGTACATCGCACATTGGCGCCGTTTCGATCTCGCGGAAGCTGCAGACTCGGCGCCTCGCGCGAAACGCCATGCTCGTCTATGATCTTCGAGGTCGGGCATTGCGTTCCATCGTTGAAGAGAGGCTTGGGAGTCAGACACTCGTCGAGGAAGAGCTTGGAGGTCACGAGGCCTTCTTTCGAGTCTTGCATGCAGATCGTGCCGCCGGCCACGATGAGCAACACAGAAGGTTCATACGCCGCCTGTTCAATGTTCACATCCTCGCTTGCGACCTTCCTCGTGCGATTCGCCGACACGAAGGAGAGTAATCGATAGATTCCAGAAGCTGTGTTGGTCGTCTCCTGTGATGTAGCAGGCACGCCATTGTTCTGCTCGCTACCGGTCCTCGAGACTGCTGGTCGCTCGCTGGGCGATTGTCGGCGCGAATGGTTCGCGGAACTGGTTTGACTGCTGGAAGCTTTGTCTTTGTCGCCGCCGCCGCGGGTGGAGAAGCGTTTGAACATGTTGGTGATGGCTCGTTAATGTGGTGTGTCGAAATGTGTCCCGTGGCCAGGCCTGGTAGTACGTCGTGGAATGTCGATGTCGACCTTTGGCCGAGTGCTTTCTCTGCTGTAAAAATTCAAATGCCGATTGTTACGAAATGTGACAAGTCATGTTCACAAAGATAGTCGATAATCATAAGAGAAGTCGTAAAAATGTGGTAGAAGAGATCGATAGTTCGTATCAAAGCCACCAACAAAGAAAGAAAACTTTTCACCCGACCTCACCTCTCACCTTCGTATCAATCGAAGGGTATCGTCGGCCTTTGCAGGCATGTAAACCATTGCAGCAGAGTCCTCATACCCCGACGAGTAAGTGTTGCCGCGAAGCAGTTCTTATTACCCCATCTTAACATTGAAAGGCGTGGTCATGAGATGGGGGGGAGAAGTTGCTATGGGGTAACTTTTTCGGAAGAAAAGAGATTGGCCGACCAGAGGAAAGTAAGCACGTGATAGACAACGTGGATGTGTGAGGTCGGGTATCTTCTTAAATATACGCGGGACACAGATGAAAGTGGACGATGGTATAATTGAGATTTGTTCTGTCCAGAGAAAGCATCTGTACTCGTTGTGCTATGTGGAAAGCTCGGGAACCCAAAACACTCGTCGCTGGCTGAATTCCGCTACACAAGAAAATGCCTGTTCGTTCGTTCCATCCAAATGTGCATGCTAATCATGAAGTCATAGGCTGTGCGGAGTGATGAGTGTTGCACCCTGCTGTACGCCTTCCTCCTCTGTCCTGTCCCATTCCCAATGCTTCTCTTAGGTGGTGTCGTTGCAATAATTCATTCCTCCTGTCCAGTGGACCGCTGATTCGAAGTTCGAGTCTTCACTCCTCATATCAACGATATCTGCGAAAGTCCCGATCGTAGATGTAGTCTCGCTCGTAGATCCGCTCGTCGTACTTCGATCGTGGTGGCGGCGGGATTGGCGGCATCGGCGGTGGAGCGGTGATCATCTTCGGCACACGCTCGATCTCTTCCCTCTCCCACTGAAGCTCGCGTATGCGTTCGCGGCGCTCCTTCTTGATCTCTTCAGTAATCTCCACAAGACGAAGGACGTCCTCCTGTGAAAGTAGTCAGCATGTGTAGTGGCTTGCAGAAATCAGCGTTACTTACGTATTTGAGGTACTCGATGATGTAGAAGAAGTCATCCGTCTCCTCGTATTCATACCCCTGCTCATCGATCGCTTCTTTGATCACAAGATCCTTGGTGACCTCGGTCCACATCTTGTCACGCTTGCGAGGTTTCTCCTTCTCACCACGGGTCTCGGTAATCCTAATCTCCTCTTTGATCTCGCGAGTCGTCTCACGTGGGGGCGCCGGCGCAGGTGGAAGCTGCGGTGGTGGAGACGAATAACCATTTCCGTACTCTGCCTCATACGCACGATCGCCGGAAACGAAGCGGCCGCGTCGTTCGCCGTTGTAGCGCTGCCAAGTGATTTCTTGTCTGCCGCCTCCCACACCATCCATTCGGACCCGCTCAGTGCCCGGTGGAATGTCCACAAGTGCCCAATCTTTCGTGGCTCCGTTGTAAGCCTCACCGGGATAAGCCCGCGACCCAATTTTGCGGTTGTAGAAATCAGCTTCTGCTGCAATTTCGTCATCGTAACACTCGTCGTATCGCCGGCGTGGGGCAGGCGAAGGTGAGCGTCGACGAGTGCTGACACTGGTCGAGCGCTTTTTCTCCACTTTCTCCACCTCGCGGTCGGTCCACTCCTTCTCGAATGTGAAGTCTTCTTCGTAAGCTTTGCCGTTGCGGGTGCCTTTGCGTCGAATCTCGATCTCCAGATTCTCCTCTCTAGCCTGCTTTGGCGGTGGTGGAGGACTTGGAGGCGCGGGCGCAGGTGGTGGAGCCGGCGATGGTGCGCGTTCGAAGCCGTGATCAATATGTCGATGATGGGTGATGACTTCCTGGATAATTGGCGGCCGATAGATGGGTTCTGGTGGTGGCGGCGGACTTGGCTCGGGTGTTGGCTCACGCGGCGGTTCTGGCTCTGGTTCTGGTTCTGGCGTTGGCGTTCTCGCTTTGCGACGAATAATGATTTCCTCCTTTTCGTAATCTCGTGGCGGTGGTGTACGTGGTCTGCGAACGATCCACTCTTCTTCCTTCTTGGCGACCAATACTCCACGACTAGCAGAGCGATGGCGCGGCTGAGAACTACGCTCTCGGATGTGAATCTCTTCTTTGAAATTGTCGCGACCTCTTCCGGGAGGAGAGCGATGTTCGCGAAACTCAAACTCGAACTTCTCCCTGTCGCTGACGGAGCGCGGTGGTGGAGGGGCCGGAGACCGATGCTCATGATGCTCGCGGATGTCGATCTCCTCCCTTTCAACGACCGAACGAGGCGGAGGTGGTGCACGTTCACGCTCGCGAATGTCAATCTCTGTCTTCTCTACCACCCGAGATGGTGGTGGCCGCTCTCCTCCGCCGCGTCTGAAGCGAATCTCCTCCACAGGCGCTTCACTTTGAGGTGGTGATGGACGCCGATGAGACTCTCGCTCTTCCCGTCGTATGGTAATGTCCACCTCCTCGCTCGACCGCTCTTCGCGTGGCGGTACCCGCGATCGTGCTCGGGAGCGTGTACGGGAGCGAGTGCGGTAGACGACTTCATCCTCCTCCTCGTCGTCGAAGTTGGCCTCGCTTCGCTGACTTCTAGGGTATGGCGCTCGATCCTCTCTTCCGCTTTTTTCCGCCGGCGCTCGAGACCTCACTGTTTCCACGCTCCTTCGCCGCGACACCCGACTGTATCCGTCGTCCTCCCGATTATCATCTCGTACCACCAGCTGTTGTGCGTTTGACGTCTTTCCGTAGTCTTCGCGCAGAAAATCTGGTTGGCGTGGACGCCGCTCCGAGACAACGCTATCTCGTTCCTTGACCAGAGTCTCGCCTCGCCGACCTTCGGGTTGTCGTGAGCGTTTCATGTCCACTTCCAGTTCGTCGTAGTCTCGATCTCTTCGTGGCCGACGGTAGATCTCACTTTCACGATCGTCGTGGTAGCGAGACATGATGGTCCCTGGCTCACTTGGTGAGAGTGAGTGCTCGTAGAAATGTTTCGTCGCAGTGCTGATGCAGTCAAGATCTACGAGAATCTGACACTCAGCACGGCAGTCGGACAATCGATGGTTGGCTGCGTTGTGTCAGGTGAGACGGACAAGCACGCGGCCGTTTGGGCTGTTCTTCCCAGACCGAGCCACGAGTCGGGCAGCGAGGCAATGTCCGCCAGCTGGGAATCGACGAAGGCAAGGCAGAGGTGGTAGAGTAGAAGGTAGCACTGGACCTGGAGAAGTGAGGTGAGAAGCTGGGCTGACGGAGCTGACGATGGAACAAGGTGTGTGGTCGTGGAGAAGGTGCCACCGCGGCAGCAACAAGTCAGGTAACGCACACGCAGTAGCAGAGATGAAATGCCAATGCAGTAGTCAGCCACGAGAGCTTGCCGTGGGTCAGCTTTCTTTCTTTCTTTCTTTGGTGATGGGAGAAAATCCGTGAGCGCACGCTCTTAATCTCGTGGAGGTGGAGGTAGGCGGTCTGGGATCAGGCCTTGTTGGTGGGGTGAGTTTGGTTGGCATCCTGCTGCAGGAGTGTCGTCACTGACTGACTTGGACTTGGGCCTGCTCGTCTGGCGAGATGCAGCGGCCCAAAGCCACGCAATCAGCGACGAGGAGGAAAATGATGCCTTTCACATTTGTGCCGGATCATGGTGAGGCATGAGAGATACGGTACCGTCGCAACAAAGAGACTATCATCAATGGATGCCCAGCGACTCCCAACTCAACCAAGCATTCCCCCGAGCCGAAATCTTATTGATGAAATATTGTCCGAGCACTGCCTGTTTCCCGAATAGCCTTCCACCATTTTTCTGAACAAGGCTGGGCCCGAGCCTTACCGGAGAACACCTCCATCTTGTCCTGGGGCTTTGATCGCTCCTCGTCCGAACAAAGTATATCTCACCGCCGATGGTTACGAAGGGAATCCCAGCTCGCGGGCGACCATTCCGCGGCCGACTCCAGCCTTCGATCATGCATACGACGGCCCCGCGCGTGCGTCATGGGTGTGATGACTTGCTGTTCGATTCTCACTCCATGCCTTCTGCGTGACGAAGACATGCAATAAATAATAACTAGCAACTTGCACAGAGCAGCAGCCCGTCGGACCAGCACCGAGAGCTTGCAGCACTCGCGGCCATCAAGCGATGGAGACGACTAGGTCACACTGGCTCCATACCAGGTCTTTGGCTGAAAGCACCGCTATGGGAATAATGCCCACAGTAAGAAGGCGACGAATGCAAAGCTCGCATCCCCAGCAACAAATCTACAAGCCCAGTTGCTGGATGCTAGAAGGTCAAGACGGCCGAGAGGCGCGCATCGAGGCTGAGTCGCTTTTTCCGTTCAATCGCTCCCACCAAAATCACCATGTGAGTCACTTCCACTCTCGACGCCGTTCCATATTTGGCGGTGGTCGGCGTGAAAGGAGTGGAGGTCTGTTCCTTCGTTAATAAATCGCATTCTGGGCGATCCCATCGCTCAGACGCTGTGCTCATTCCATCGTCATCTTCAAGCTTGCTCCGAAAGTTTCATTCTTAAAGAGCGTCGTCCACATCTTGTCAGACAACAACCGCATGGCAGGACCAACAACCTCAAATCCGCTCGAGCTCGACGGCCGAACCCTCGAAGGCGGCGGCCAACTAATCCGCATCGCACTATGTCTCTCCGCTCTGACAAGCACTCCCATCCGCATCACAAACGTCCGTGGCAATCGGTCCGGCGGCGGAGGTTTAAAAGCACAGCACATCGCCTGCGTCGAGTGGTTGGCGAAAGCTCGCAACGCTACAGTCCACGGCGCCACAAAGGGCAGCCAGACTCTCCTATTCCAGCCGGGCGGATATGAAGGCGACCTGTCTCCCGTCTTCACAAAGCGTACTCTGGACGACGGCCGACAAGTCTACGAATGTCGAGTCGACATGACATCCGCAGGAAGCACTGCCCTCGTCCTGCAAGCCATTCTGCCATTCATCCTCTTCTCGCGTCTGCCCTCACCACTACCCATCCACCTCCACCTCAGCGGCGGAACAAATAGTTCCGGCTCGCCGTCATTCGAATACATCGCCCACCTCCTGCTACCAACTCTCCACCGAATCGGCTTTCCCGAAATGAAAGCGACTCTCGGCCAACGAGGCTGGAGTCAAGGAGCCACCAGCATCGGCAATTGGACTCTTGAAATCCCTCCTCGCTCCCCTTTCGTTCTTCCAACCTTCACATACCGTCCCGCCAACCCATCCGCTACAAACCCTCTTCCCTCCCATCTCCACGCTATCTTCCTCGGTCCCGCAGCCTGCCACGAGCAAGTCTCCGCCCTCCTCCTTCCGCAAATCAACAACCACTTCTACACCTCGTCTTCCAATTTCACCCTCACCCTTCACGACTCCCACCACCCGAAACGAATCTACTTCATCCTCATCGCCACGATCCCTACCTCTTCCTCTTCCTCCTCTTACATCCTCGCCCGCGACCACCTCCAACTCCGAAAATTCCCCACCGCGTCCATCATCCTCTCCGAAATCATACCTCGCGTAATAGCCGAGCTGGCCTCCGACTGGCGTTCCGGAGCATGGGTGGATGAACACATGCGCGATCAGCTGGTGATATTTCAGGCCTTGGCGGAAGGGAGATGTGAAGTTTTTCCAGGAAGGGAGGAGAATGGAGGTTTGAGAGAGCCGAGCCTGCATGCACGGACGGCGGAGTGGGTTGCGAGGAGCATGTTGGGCGTGAGGTTTGATGCGGAGGGAGTTTGTGGAGGTGTTGGGTTTGGAGGAGAGGACGGGCCGGTTGAGAGGTTAGAGAAGTTGGAGGTTGGGTAGTCGCCTGGATGTGAGATTAGCAGTTCATGACTGAGAGATTCGCGTTACCTGATCGGTGCGCCGAGGCTGGAGAAGAGCGTGAAATGCTCCTTGGAGGCTTTGGCGTGAAATCGTACAGCTTTGCTCCCCATCGTCTGCAACGTCTAGCGTAACCCGTCGAGAATGCAAAATCCCAAATGCCCTGTGCGCCTGATTACGCCGATGATCGTGTTGTCATCAAATTCACGTCTATCCAGCCCTGTGCAGAGCTTCCTCACCGGAGGCTCTCGCTCGCTTCCAAGCCCTCTAGCCTGTATTGTGGTGTGCGCGAATGTTTCCCATCAATAACCCAATGCCACTAGGTGACGGTGTATCCACCATCAACACGGAGATCGGCGCCGGTCACGTAGCCCGCGGCATCGCTGAGGAGGAAGGTGACGGCGCCCATCAAGTCTTCTGGACGACCCATCTTGCCCTGAGGAATCAGGCTAGTCCACTTGTTGGCGAGCTCGGGGTTGTCGTCGAGGATCTTCTTGGTGCTGGATTTTTCTTAGCTTTCATTTCACTTCCAGGATGATCCTTCAATACTTACAGTGCCGTCAGCATGTAGCCAGGAGAGATGCAGTTGACACGAATGCCAGCGTGAGCCCACTCGACTGCGAGCGAGCTGGCGAGATGGCGGACAGCAGCCTTGGCCGCGTTGTAGGGAGCCTGAGGCTGAGGCACGTTGACGATGGCGCCAGACATGCTGCCAATCATCACCACGCTGCCGGAAGCCTTGCGCTCCATGAGGTGCTTGGCCACGGTGCAAGACCAGATGTATGTACCGTCCACGTTGACTCCCCAAAGCTTCTGCATGCGGTCGTGTGGGTACTCGATGGCGTCGAAGTTCTCGGTGAAGCCGGCGGAGGTAACGAGGTGGTCGACTTTGCCGTGATCCTTGAGAATCTCGGCCATGGCGTGGTTGACGGAGTCTGGCGAAGACACGTCGCAGTAGTGAGCGGTCACCTTTGGCACGTTCACGGAACCCGGGTTCTCCTTGCGGAAGGTCTCCATCAGGAGTTCGGCCTGCCTCTGACCCTCATCCTCTGTGGGGTCGATTAGCATGTGACTGTTTCATGTCTATATCTCACGACTCACTGTTAAGATCCACAATGGCCACGTCCGCTCCGCTAATCACCAAGGCCTGGCTCATGACCAGACCGAGTCCACGAGCACCACCAGTGACGACGCCAACGCGGCCCTCCAAGCTGAAGGTAGCGAGTGTGCGACGGAAATGGAAGCCACCGCGACCTTGGACGGGCGCTGAGCTCGGCATGTCCGCCTCCTCTGGGTGTTCCATGCGGATCGTGTTGTCTGTGCGCGAGAATTGTCCTTCATGTTCAAAAGCTCCGGGCTTGCCGGCGGTCGAGTACTCGTCGAGCTTGTCGAGGACGCTCTTGTCATCTTTCTCGCGGACGGCGGGTGTGGTGCGCAGACCGCGCGTGGCAGTGCGTGTGATGAAGGTGGTGGAGGGTTGGCGGATGGCGGCGGAGCTCGTAGCTCTCGAGGTCTGGCGGAGCAGGCTGGACTTGAACATGATGGCGATGTTCGTGTTTGTGATGTAGGAGGGATGGGTTATTCGAAGTTGTGTGTCGAGGGTGAGGAAGGGCGAGTTGTTGAAGGTTGTTGTATAAGTGTTGAAAAGTTGTGTTGTTGATGAAGCTGTAAGAACTAAGAAACACAGTCGTAAATTTCTCCAGGTCAAGGGTCTTCGACAGCTGGAGCTCGCTGCGGATGATGTCAACAGACCCACTCTTTCATGTGGCCGCAGGTGAATTGAGAGAGTGAAGTGAATGGTCAAGTCACATGGATGCAGCTGCTCCGATATGGCTTCACTCTGTCTCAACATCCGATGCCACTTCACCACAATCTCCTTGAACCCGAATCTGATTGAAACAGTTGACGTACTTCCGGCATTGGCGGACTAGAATAGGGTCCCTGCTACGCTGCAGAGGCTCCTCCGCGATTGGGCGAGGTTGTCGATGTCCCGCACTAAAATAGATAGTGGCGTTGGATACCAGGTTCTCAGGAACAGCCCAGAGGTCAGCCAAATGTATGAGAATATTGTGATTGAACGGTGAATATATAACTTGAGCATGAGAACATTGAAAGCCGCTCATGGCTTCTGTCAAGGCCATGTACCACTTTCTGATGGCAGGGTCGCTCTTCTTGCCATCCGTTCATTATACTTTCCCCTGGACGGTGAATCAAACTCATGCAGACCAGTAGGGACCAGAAGATCCGATGCGTTGTCTATCACGGAACGTCCGGATCCAATCTTCAAGCTGAGCACAAAGCACATTGATCGATTCTTTGCTTGAATCTGATTTGCATGCAACAATAATAAGTGCAAACCTGGAAGACAACCATCAATGTGGATGTCGAGCCTGCATTTGAAATCGCTTCGGTGTGCAATAGCCCGAGCCGATTGCCGACACGGAGATCTCGGCCAAGGCACCCGGGCAACGTGAGCAAGAAACAACCGGGGCAAGGTTGTACATTGACAAGGCCATTCTTGTCACCATAGCCTTGCCGGTACTCTCGAAAAGATCATGGCCGTGATTCCGACATATACCATCATCCAGGCGGACGGCCTTTATCGGGATGACGAAGTTGAGCAAGCCATATTCGCCCCGTCGGCATCACAAAACTACACATTCGAATACCTCCAAACCCATCTTTGGCCAGATGGAGCCTCTGAACGAAAACCCTGGTCTGATGTCCCAGAAGACATCAGGACTCGCGTGAATGGAATCGAGGTGCTCAAGATGGGTTTCACAGCCCAGGACCTGGAGCTATTCCCAAACCTCAAAGTCATCGTACGAATGGGAGTAGGCTACGATCGTCTCGACCGTGAGGCACTTGCGAAGAAGGGTGTCACTGTCTGTAATGTGCCCGACTATGGCACAGCTGAGATCGCAGATCATGCCATTGGACTGATGCTGTCCATGCGGCGAGGCATCCTTCTGCACAACGACCGTCAACGACTGCAACCTCCGGATCCGTGGATGGTGATCAACACGCCTCTGGTCGCAAGGCTACAGCAGTCCACTTTAGGCATCTTTGGCCTCGGTCGGATAGGGACTGCAGTCGCATTGAGGGCAAAAGCATTTGGCTTCAACGTCCTGTTCTACGATCCTTACCTTCCGAATGGCGTCGACAAGAGTCTCGGAATCGAACGAACGAAGAACATCAAAGACCTATTCGAGCGGAGTGCGGTCTTGAGCTTGCACTGTCCTTGTACTCGCGAGACCCGTGGAATGATCGACTACACCCTCCTCTCCCTTCTCCCACCCGGCGCCGTCCTCGTCAACACCGCTCGCGGCGAGATCCTGAATCTCGACGGTGTTCAACAGTGTCTGAAAGAGAACATCCTCGCCGGCGCCGCTTTGGATGTTCTCCCTGAAGAACCTATCCCCGAAGATCGCGTGCATCCCTTGATTCAGGCATATCGCAACAGAGAGTCGTGGTTGGAAGGTCGAATGGTGTTGACTTGTCATACTGCGTTCTACAGCCCGGAGAGTTTCGTCGATATCCGGGTCAAGAGTGCGCAGACGATGCGGGATGTGCTGATTGATGGGTTGAAGAGTAATGTCATCACACCGGAGATGGAGTGAGGATGGGATCGTTCTGTGATGGTATGCTGTCGAGGGTTCTGACGCCACCTTGCCGATTCGAATGTACAAGCTGTACAGCACTACTTGGAATCAGACAAGCGTCGAGAACCACTCAACTCATCGCCTCATCCCTCCCAGTGAGTGACTGAAGCTTGGTATCTGCCTACAATCAGTACCGCATGGCCGCCGGATGGATCACAGTGGGGCCGGAATATCTGAGGTCTCGGCAATTCAAATACCTGTATCCACCTATTCTGACCTCTTCCTTAGAACGGCCGATTCCCGATCGATTACTTCGAGCACCAGAAGTCGCAAAGCTAGTGAGTACGATGATGCAATTTCCAATGCGACCGAGCAACTCCCGTAGTCGTGTTGCTATGTCGATGCCTTTTGCTGGAAGTTTGCGGCATTATCAGTGCGAAAAGCAGTCTTGATTGCGAACTCCTTTTTAGCCTCAGCGGTCGGGGTTGGCTCCAACGACTGGCAAAATGCAGGACATGCTAGTTCAGGAACTACCATCGGAGCGTGGCCTTACATGCAGGTACCGTATCGGTAGATCTACATTGCCTCGATGGCAAAGAACATGATCAGCTATGACAAAATCGCACTGCAGACAACATAGTCGCTCAACAGCCAGGATGCCACCGGGACGTATTCAAAAGACGACTCTTCTCCAAGTTGACCTTGGACCACAGTGCACGCTACACGTGCAACGCCGACTCGATGTGGTGTCTTCCAACCGGCAGACTACTGAGGTCAGCGCGTCTTCATCGGAAACTTTTTAATTTGACTTCACTAACGCACCTCATGGTCTACCGGACTTGTCTACGCCCGCGGTCAAACTTCCAATCTGAGAGGAAGAACCGATGATGAGATCTCTCGCTGGCGTAGGAATGTGTTGAGTATCGTTTTTAACGATCAAAGATGGGTGAGTACACAGGAAATGAGGCAGTACTCCGCTGCTCCTACGCAAAGATAAAACGAGAGATATTCCCATCGAGGAGCTCTTCTCATCACTCACCACTCACTCACCTCAGCAACAGCATCCTCTACAGCATCAAATTCGCTACCCACACTCGTTTCTACCGCCAACATGAAGTCCATTGCTGTTCTCTTCCTCGCTGCCGGCGCTCTCGCCCAGATGTCGACCACTTCCTCCACCACTTCCGCCGATGTGACCAGCACAACGTCCGCGTCGACGAGCGAGACGGTCATCGGCAGCACGACGACCGACGTGACTGTTGACAGCAGCTCCACCACCACTGCGGATACGTCTTCAACCACTGACGAGTCTTCTTCTTCCACCACCGACGAGTTGTCTTCCAGCACCACCGACGTGTCATCCAGCACCACCGACACTGCCGTCATTGACCCCATTACCACCAACACGGACTCCACAACCGTCAGCGACAGCACCACCTTCGAGGAGACTATCATCAGCAGCACTACTACCCTCGTCGAGGCCGACCCTACCAACACCGATCTCCCGATCTACTTCACCGGTTCCGCCGTCCCATCATACAGCTCCGGCGCATCGATCTACTGCCCCGTCAAGTCGACTGCCTACGAGACCAGCTACGTTACGTTCTGCCCGCTTACTTCCACCAAATACGAGAACGGCCACGCTCAGGCCACGACCTACCTTGGCTACTCTACCGTGACCGTCACCATCTCTCCGTCCGAGAAGCCCGCACCAACATACCCTGCCCAGAAGTCCGAGTACGTGACCTACTACGAGACCTTCAAGCCAGTCATCACCACCGTTGTTGTCAACAACAAGCCTGCGCCAGTCACCTACGCTGTCTACACCACCGTCACCGTCACCGTGCCGGCCAAGTCCGCCTGCCCTTCCAAGGCTGTCTACACGCACCCGGCGGCTCCAGCTGCTATTTAACAGATCGGCCAGTCGTTGCATATGATCTCGTCTTCCCAACCGCTTGCTAACAATTTGCAGTGACGGTCAGGTCCAAAACCCAGCCAAGCCCGGCGCTGCTTCCCCAGCCAAGCCAGCGGCGTACGCCCCAGCTGCGTACACCGCTCCAGCAGTTCAGCAGATCGGGTTAGCCTCCCCTATTACACTTCTCTCCCCGATTGCAAACATGAATTTTGTGTGTGCTCGATTTCCGCCGCATGCAAACAGGAAACTTGAATGTATGCATCAGTTTGTCGCTTTGCAGGCCGTACCTATATCGAGTAGCCAGAATCCGCTATCGCGATGCTACAGAGTGCAGTATCATTATGGAGCACTCTGTGTATGCAAGAACGATTGTCAGTAACGTGTGCAAGGGGGATGTTGGAATTCGGGGAAGTTGGAAGGCGCCTTAGCACTCCCCCCCCCTCGTTATATTGCAACAACACTACTATATTGCTTAACAACCACACATGCTATTAACATTCTAAGTAGGCTATGTTAAAGAGCACGTTCGGTTTAGTTAGACGCGATAAAGAAAGCGCTCGTATAAAATAGTAGTAGTGTTATAAAATCCGTATAAAGTTTATTAGCTAGCTTTACTAAGAGGGGCTTCACGCTGCACACCTCTACTACTATTAAATAAGACAGTAAGATTACTAGCTAATAAGAAGCGTCGCTTAGATAAGAACAATTAATAGGTATTAA
>JYJE01004904.1:0-17242 GCA_000983655.1 Zymoseptoria brevis | reverse complement strand
TTATATTATTAGTAACCCCGTTATATTTCATCAAGAGCCCGTTATATTAAGGATTCATTGATGACACCTCATTGATGACGTTTCATATCGACCACTCTGCCCTCCATGTCTTGAATCCGAGTTGTGTTTCGGCACGAGTGGTGTCAAGAATCCATCGATTTCCGGTCTTTGGTTGCGCCGTGAAACCTGCCTCTGGGAACTCCCTTCTCGCATAATCCAGGACGTCTTCCCAGGATTGACACTTGCTGACTTCGCCGAGCCTTTGGATGCGAGAGGCTTGACTCCCTTGCCCAAAGCGCCATAGCATCCTGTTTCGTATGGCGCCTCTTGTGTGAGGAGCTGCGTATCCGGTGCTGCGCTGAATGCCTAGAAAGCTCGAACAGTTCAGCTGTGCACGCCCGAGGAGCAAACGTTGTTGTCATGCGGGTCCAGGTAAGAGAGGCAGGCGTCAGCATATGTCAGCCAGCATATATGTCGGCCGCGTCTGCCTCTACTCACTCCATTGCACGACTTCGCCACGGAACATCAGAGAAGAGCTGACGCGGACCAACGTGATTCCCCTGTTCAAACCCGGGCTCCTTCCTCACGACGACTCACACCACACTCGCCATGACCCAACCACTTTCATCCACCTATGGAATGGCCAGCAACTACTTCCCGCCCATGCAGTACCTCTCTGGCAATGCTCCAAGCGACTACATCTCGAGTTCCGACTCCATCTGTCCTGTCCTCCCAATGTCTTCCACCACCAACAACAATCCCAACTTGCGCTTCTACCGCACCGACTCTTACGACGGAACCGCCGAGAGAAGGAGCTCGGACTCGGAGGACTCCCTCAGTGGCAACAACAACGACTTCGCCGACACCAGCGTCCACTTTCCGTCTACCATCAGCGCTTTCTCGACATTCCCTTCCCACCACGGCCTATCGATCTCACCACCACCAAAGTCCCCACTCCGCCCTCCGAGCCGTTCTTATCGCCGCATTCCACACGCCGCAGTTGAGCGCCGCTACCGCGACAATCTCAACACCTCAATCGACACTCTCCGGCTCACTCTCCCCTCTCTCAAAGACGCCTGCAGCACCACCGTCGGCCCTTCCGATCACGAGGACGCCGCGCTCGCCTCTCGTGGACCATCCGAAGCCGTCATCATTAGCACCGCGACGGCTTACATCAAGGAACTGCAGAGCGAGCAGAGGAAGGCGGAGAGTCAGATTGAAAAGTTGAAGGAACAGATGGCGGACTTGCAGAAATTGCTTCAGTGTAACCACCGTAGTGTTCTACAGTTTTTACAGCGGGTTGGCGACGGGTACGGAGGAGTTCAAGCAGAGAATCTCAGTTCGACTTTTACCTAGACAATATTGCCAGCGCAATATACGACAATTCCGTCTGATGTCGAGTGCATTCCCTCCAGCTCTCAGCGTGTTGAGATTATTATATAAGGCATTTCTGAGCATGACATGTAGGATTCCGGCAGAATGACGTGGGCTGTAGCTCGAAGATCGGGCATGGATTGAGGCATCGCAAAAGCTGCAGAGACGAGAAGCGATCCATTGAGCTGGATTCGAAGACCGGTCTAGAACCTCTACAAACACTGCCTGCCAAGACCGCCACAACAGTACATGGGACTACCACTCGTAACGACAAGGCAGCTTTGTCTTTCTATTGACATCCTCTATTGGCTGCCCCTTAGTACTGGTCCTGCAGAGCTCCCAATTTGCCGAAAATGCTCCGTACGATCGAAGCGTCAGGTCGTGCATCCGTCCACGGCGTGCTGACCTCGCAGCTTGATTGCTGTCTTCACATCGACTCCCGCCGGAGTTTGCGCCGGTCGTGTGTCCACACGAGCACGAGACCATTGCAAAAGCAACCCGTCGATCAAGCCATCGGCTGTACCTGCGCCCTGTACCGTATGTCAGCAGATGGCACCCTCACGACGGCAAGGTCTCCGTCCTGGACGAGTTGAACGAATGCCCCTGCGTCGAGCGCAGGCTACCTGGCGGACCATCAACCGAGCTCCATCGAGATGAAGAGTGGCATCGTTGTCATCCCGGATCGAGCGAGATCGACGCCGACATCACGGCCGCATTCTTGGAAGGATGACTTGCGTCGAACGGAAACCGGTCGAGGGGAGAGCCTAGCCCCAAGGCGATGAGATAGGTCAGGACCCTAATCGATCGATGCAAGCCATCATCCATGTTCTAGACATCGATATGATATGGAAAAGTCCGTCGTTTCACTGCTGGTTCGCTCCCTCATAGCGAGGCAGAGACTTTCAGGCACCATGGATGGTATGGGACCTAGCAGTGAGACGATCAAGTAAAATGACTAGCTTGATCACGACGAAGAAGACCAAGAGCCAATCGATCGACCAACACATGGATCTGAAGTTCTATCACGCCACGGGATCGAGATACAATGTCCAGGCAAGGCCGTGGCTAAGGCACGAGTCCGCACTCGTATCCGTGCCAAGGGCATAGTGCGAGGAACACTCCCGAGAGCATAGCAAGGTGGTAATGACCCATTGATGGTTGAAGCAGTGATGAAGTGAGGGATGGTAAGCATCTATCATTGAATACATACACACGAGATCGCCGTCGCCAACTTGATAACAAAAAGGAATGCTCATCAACGTACTGTGAACCAGAGTGCCAAAACAGCTGTAGAATCGAGTGGTGTATCACGCAAGTCGCAAAGCATCGCGCAGTCCTCTTTCTGCCCGACCCTTTGCCGCTACTTTTCGTCGTTGCAGCTGCCTTTGTCGTGGTCTGCGCCGACTTGGTGGTAGTGCTCTTGACGAGAGTCGTCGTCGTGACCAGCGCCGTCCGCGTGGTAGTGCTTGATTTTGCAGTCGTCGTTGTCGCTCTTCCACTGCCGCGAGAGGACCAGTAATCGTCGAGTGCTTTCACCGTATCCCCAACATGGGCATAGGCGTCCATGTGGGTGAAAACATCGCACTTTGCATCTATGGATTTGATGTCGAAATCTTTGACACGATTCGTGTAGTCGCTGCTGGCGAAGGGGATCGCTCGGTATTTCGGATCCATGGGGTCCAGAAATCTGGTCGTCTCGTTGTACCCCAGACCTGCCAGAGCGGTGATGTTCAAGGCTACCATCATTGCGCTGTCTTCGTGGATGAGATTGTGGCCTGCATCACATCGTCGTCAGTCTGATGTGTGCTCCTGCGCGAGGGGATGATACGTACAATGGAACATGTAAAGTCCGTCCCAGGGGGCATATCGAGCAATGACACGGACAGTCTCTCCTCTGTTGAGCCATACGACATCCTTCAGCGCAGCCTGCTCGTACGGCAAGACACTGTTGCGTTCACCGCCGGAGCGGCTAAGAATTTGAAAGTCGACCTGTCGGTAATTAGATCCGAACACAATTTGTTCTTTTCATTCCACTTACCAAATGGATATGTACCGGATGTGTCCAGCCACCCGAGGAGTTTTCCAGCTCCCAGACTTCGATGGCACCTCGCTCTGGTTTTGCAAGCACACGCTGCTCCGGACCAGCATGCCAATTGACGCCATTGACAACCCACTCACCACCTGACCTCTCGAATTTGAAGCGACGATCAACTCCAGCTTTGGGAGGAGGAAAGGGGACGGTTCGCAAGGACGCCGGCAGCGCTTCGTTCTTCTCTTGAGATGTGACCTTGTTACCGACCACGAAACCTGCGGATTTGAATCAGTAATCCATTCCAATGGTCCGATACGATGAGACCTACGCATGACCTTATCGGTGGAATTGTAGTCTTCATCTGCGCCAACGTCGCGCATGTTTCTCAACGTGACGTTCTTGCCAGCGCATTGCGTAAAGTCGAACACGACTTCCCAGCGTTCAGCCATGGATATGTCGAGCTGGCTCGATTGGACAGGCCTCGTGAGCAAACCAGCATCTGAGCCGACGACATAAAAGCTGACTCGCTTGCCGGCAGGGTTCTCAAAGTACAACTGGAAGGAGCGGCTGACGGACGAGTCGAGGAATCGAAACCGGTACTTGCAAGGTTCCACAGCAAGAAAAGGCCAAGGCTGTCCATTCACGTGAATCACATCGCCATAGAGACTGGTGGTCTCGCCGTTGACGTCTGGATCCCAGAGAGTGCCGTCTGCATTGTATCGCTTCGCCGCCAGCGCCAAGGAGATATCGTAGTCGCCTTGGGGTAGTCCGGGAACAGCAAGCTCCTCTGCATCGTGAAGAATGTAGAATCCAGCCTGGCCGAAGTATGCGTTGTGCTTCAGCTGTCAGCATATGGAGTGCATGTGAGGCTTTGCCTGGACTACTCACCGCGGTGTGGTCGATAGCTTGATCATGATACCACAAGGTTCTGGCGGACTGGCCATTAGGGTAGTAATAGTCCTTGTATTGTCCAGGCTGAATTTCATCCTCGGCCCAGCCATCGAATGGCGCTCGAGCTTTGAAAGTCGTGTTAGTACTGCATCGGCGCTGTGATTCACAGAGTGCAGTCGACTTACAGTAAGATCCGTGAAGATGAACGCTGCTAGCCATGTCTGCATTGTTGATGAACCGAATGACAGCCTCTCGCCCTTTGGTCATCTTGAACGTTGGTCCTGGAGCCCTTCCATCATAACCCACAAGTTTGGTCTTGCTTAGGCCAGGGTAGAGTTGAGCTTCCAGCGGCTTGATTTCCACTTCGTAGTAGTCGACTGTCGGCGCGCCTTCGTAAGGATACGATCTCGAGTCTGTCAGCTCAGTCCTCGCACTGTTCAAGGAGAATGAACATACTTGATCGGCACCTTGACTTCGGGTATCGGAAGGGCAACCGAGAAGAGATTCTTGTAGACCGGACTCTGCCAGTCACTATCGCGCGCCAGTGCACGTTCACAGATGGCCAAAAGCACCGATACGATAGCCGGCCACAGAAGAAGCATCGTGATCTCGAATGTCCCAAGTCTGGATTGGTATGAGAGTTGAGGTCGTGAGTGAGAGAATGACGAGTAGAAGAACTGGTTGAGAAAATACGAGCATGTCAGCGTGAGAGTCTATGTCGCATTAGACCCGTCTCGCAAGTCCTTCCAGAACATCATCGACAACGGCATTGCTCCGATGAGCTGATGCTTTGGGCTATCATCGCAGGGTCCAGACCGGAAACGGATGTGTTCAGTAACGAGGCAAGAGAGCTCAGCGGAGCAGCAGGGGTTCGAAATCGCTCCATGATGATAACGATGTGGAGGAGAACCACGAGTTGTCACGCCAGAAGATGTCCGATACGAGATGGTTGCCCGAGTCGCCTTGCGAGCCGCAACCAAGGCAAGGACTTCGTGCCCTGTTCGGATCGAAACCAAGCACAGTGATTCGGCGCCAGAAGGACGACCAGCTGCTCGTTCCGTCCTCCACGTTGCACTTCGCATGATGCCAGCTCCTTTGCGATAGCACGGCCATGCTAGGCAAGACGTAAGGCTGTCATCAGGCGAATCAGGCGAATCAGGTCGATGGGTAGACGCGAAGAGAGGCGCAGTGGCGCGGATATTGGTCGCAGGATACGAAGCCGAGATGGATGGCGCGTCGGGTGGATGTTTCCAGACGGACAATGCGTTTGTCTACGACGTGTGGTGGTCACTGGTCAGTGGTCAGGTCGTGCACGTGGCGTGAGCAGGGGTCGTCAATTCAGAGTTTGCCGGCTGCTTTTCTCCGTCCAAGATCTTGGTACTTTCCCTTGTCCCAAAAGCATCAACGTAACATGAAGCTTGCTTACCTTACGACTGCATGTCGACATCGAATCTAGGCCCACTTGGCTGATACCAGAGAGTCTCGTCGACCTGGACTCCGCATCTCATGCTGGCCGAAATGGACCCACAGCCTCAAAAGAACCATCGCCATCAGGCCATGGACACGTGGGCGTCCCAAGAGAGAATCAGCCCATACTACCACTCAGAACAGTCCCGGAGGTTCTCCTTCAGTCTGCGCGGAGTCTGCAGACATCTCTGGGATAGCGGATTATGGAGACGTGTGCTCGCCCATCGAATGGCCTAGAGTCCAAGCGCGGTATAACTAGCATCTATATCCTGGGTCCAGAGTATCTCTTCACGAACATTATCGGAACACTCTTCGCTTCGCACGATCGGACCCGATCTCAACATGAGGCACGCAATTTCCTTCCTGCTCCTTGCTATTTTGACGCTTGTGCATGCGGCCGTTGTGCCCTTGAACCTTGATGGAGCTCTCGAGGCGTAAGCATTTTTCCTGTGCTGCTTCGAAGTGAGCAATCCTGACTAACAGATTGGGCAGTGCCGTGGCTGACTCTACAGATTTCAACACCGGCGGAACGATTACTGTCAATGGTGTTGCCGTGAAGATTCCTCGCAACCTTCAATTTCAGTTCCCCGCTGCCTTTGTGCCATTCAAGACTGTGGCAGCAGGAGGCTTCCTCGGAAACGAAGTCTCGGTGAGTAGCAGCTTTTCCAATGTTGCTGCTCTGTCTCTGACACAAACAAGGTCACAGGCAATCTCGTCGATGGTGTTCCGATTGCCGGTCTGGTCTCCATTGCGGAGTTCGGTCTGTTCATGAATACTGGCGTTGTGATGAGCGTCGCTTTCGATGGAGCCATAAAGATGGACACCGGGGCCACGTTTCGCATTAACGATCCCAACGCCGTTTACTCCGCTGGCTACACTGGAGCGCGCGCGTTCACAGCGGACGACGAGAATCCCAGTGTGACGGCTTACAGCGGATTCCCCATGTGTGTTCCAAGATCGGCAAACGATGCTGAATGTCCAAGCTCGAACAGACCTCAATGGCAGCGTAGCTTGTGAGTCCGATGACCGTGTTATTTGAAAAGGACTGATCTGACTGGCAACAGTTTGGCACCTGATTCCACCGTGATGGCTCCCATCCAGCCAGGAGACTGCATCGAGTGCTCGGGTGTCAGGAGGAACGGAGAAACTATTTGCTACAATGTCGTCGTCCCGAACGTTCAGATCCTGACGACTGGTGTTCCGCCGTACATCAGAATGGAAGACGCCATTATTGGCGTGGTCGACGACTCGAGCATTAACAATGTTGAATTCGCCGACTCCAGGGTGAGTTCCGATGCTAGTCAATGCGCGGGAGAGTCGTCAAGCGCTGATAGCAAGGCAGTTCATCGGCCTCACCTCAGACTCTTCAGTCAGCCTCACAATCTCCCGCACAGTAGTGGATCCATGCACTGGCGAGGTCAAGTACGAGTCAGTTGGTGCCGCCCAACCGCGGGCTCCTCGCAACAAGTTCACGTGGCGACCTGATGCCACTGTAAAATCAGCCTACACCCGCGATTACCACATCACCGCCTCGGGCGGAACCAGGGAAACAAACGGGGGCCAGATCCTTGCAGGTCAATATGTCCAGCCGGTCGGCGAATGGATTTTTCCAGAGTCAACCGAACCGGGTGACATACCTCCCAAGGCGGACTTCTCATCCTTCACGTGGCTCGCTCAAGGCTCTGGGCCTGATGAAGACAACAACATCTGGGGCCCGTTGAGTCCATGGCCAGGTAGGATGCATGACGCAATGTCTCTCTCCGATTGCTGATTCTCACATCAATTCAGACAGTCAGGCTCCTCCTGCTCCTCCAGCGTGCGCGCCATTGCCACCTGATTCCCCAGGATCAGGGACTACGCCTGATGTATCTGGCAGTGACGCAACGCCTACGGTAGAAGCTGGCACTGACCAAGCTGTCCGTCCTGGCACCCGTGTCGAATTGAAGGCAGTCGTCAGTAACGCTGCCTCGTTCCCTGCCAACAGTCTGAAATACAGCTGGACTGCAGACCCACAGCTGACCATTTCCAACCCGACCGCTGCCACTGTCTCCTTCACCGCGCCCAACGTTGTGGCTCTCACTAGCTACACAGTGATGGTCAATGTCACTTCCGGAACCACATCCGCGACAGACTCGGTCACCGTTCGTGTCGACCCAAGCAGGCCAGACGAGGTGTTCATCGACAGCTACAATTGGAACAACCGCCAGGGCGGCACCATCTCCGTGACCGCACATTCGAATGTGGTCGACGGTAACGCTAGGCTCAGTCTGATACTGAACAACCCCAACGCTGGAACCCCAATTCCGATGGTCAGCTCTGGCGGTGGCAGATTCACATATACCGCCAGAAGCACCAAGAATCCGACGAACGGAATCACAGTCCGCAGCAATCTACGTGGAACAGCATCGTCCACCAGACTGACTGCACGGAAGGGGAGACGATCTCAGTGCATGTTGGACTAGTGTTTGGTGCGGACGCTAATGATGAGTCGTATGCTTTGTCGCAGTGATTAACGCAGTTCATGGGGAGTATTTGCTATTTGTTACGACAGTCGAACTATGGATGGGTTTTCTGAATGCAAGTCTCTTTTCCGCTCTCACTGGTGCCAAGTAGAGGTATGTGAAGACATTATTCCTATAGATCGCAACGTCGAATTGATGGTCGTGGCATCGTTCCGTCACCATTATCGTAGCATTGCAGCGCAGCTTGAGGCGAATATTTCTTTGATCGAGGCCTTAGAGCGACATTACGTGCTCACTCCGTGACGTGAGTATAGGCCGCCATCGATCAGAATACGAGTAGAATCGTTCCACGGAAAGAAGTGTACATCTATGCCGATATTTTGAACTGGTTACCTCCATGGCTCCGCTCAAACTGCACCACATACCGCGGGTGCCAGTGGCCGAGATCGTACAGTATGTAACGGAGAACGCAAGCGTCGACGGTGTTGCTGCTTGGGATCCCGCCTGGACACACACCTGCTTGGAACACGTCTCCGTTCTCTTACGCGGACTATAACCTTCAAACCATCCAAGTACGATAGATTCGGTGCAATTTGCGCGAAATCACGGAAATAACGAAATGGTCGACAAGGTCCCTCGATTGAAGTGTACTCTTCCGGCAGGCCTGCACGCATGCAGGAGTTCCGTCGCTCCGTCTGTCAAATCTTGACTGCGTGATCATCCTTGATCGATGGAGCTGGATCTAGAACGGCCTCTCGATTCTCGCGAGATGTGCTGTTCCTGGTCAATGGACTTCCCAGATTGATGGAGCTAGATCTGCAAGCTCGATCGTGGCTTTTCGGATCGCAGAGCGGCGGCCACATGTCTTCCACGCCGTTCGACAATAATAGGCAGTGCTGTGCCACCTCTTCCACCCGAGATCGTGGTCGCGGTTGGTTCACGCTATTGCCAAGACCCGATGGCGGAGTCTATACGGAAAAATCAGGAGGCGTCGGTGACATGTACGCTGTTGCGGGGAACGAGGTGTACCGTGTCTTTAGAAAGAGTCGATCGATCGCGGTGCGAAGTCCGGCAGCGCCAAGCATTTTGCAAAGTCTATACATGGACCACTTTTCGCGGTGCTGCAGCCACACGCCGGTGCTGCCTTGTGACCATCGATCCCATGGCACCGTCCTTGACCTGCATGATTGGCAAGATCGTCAGGCCCGTTTGAGCCTTCTGTATATGCATCTACCGCTTTAGGAAACCAAAGGCTAGACCCTTTCTCCAAGTCTCATGAGGTCTTCTCCGAGTCTCGTGAGGGCCCCCTTGGGAGACCTCAGCATCAGCAAGCCGAAACGATCCCACAATATTGAACGCCCACGCTGGCGCGAGGAATCTCTCAAGAACACGACCCATGACTCCACGCGCACACGTGTCCGATAGAACGTGGCCACACGCGAGCACCATGTGTCAAGGATCACACCACGCTCGATGTCGGATCCCAATCGTATTCGAGACTCCTTCTTCCAATGATCACAGTGGAGCGCCGCGATCGTGCAGCATCTCGAGTGGCATGATTACCACGAAATAGTCTAGACAACGGATGGCGCTCTCGAGCTGAATCGCAGTCGCGACATAGCCGCAATCATGGACTTATATGAGGCTCAAGAAAACGTGTTGACACAGCACGATCTCTTGTGCATCTACACCTGTCCACGCTCCTCCGGTTGACTCCATCTTCGCGGCTTTATCTCTCGCAACATGATGCTCTGCAAACTCTCTATGCTCGTTGGCGCTATGCACATGCTGGCCCTGGCTACCCCTTTTCTCGCCGAGGAAGGGACCCAACCCTGGACTCGTCAAGATGAAGACATCGTCGTGGACGCACCAACCACGCCGCTGGGTGTCGTGGAGCCCGTCAACGTAGATCCGCTGACTGACATACACAACACCCGCTTGATCGGCGACTTGGTCAATGGGGCGACGACACCCGTCGGCAAGAGCGTCTTGAACATTCTCCTGGGCAACGCAAAGGCCGAATCTGAACCCAATGGCTATCGTGCGCCGGGTCCATTAAACTCGAAGAGATGCCGAGCTGATACATGTAAGGTATTCCCGTGAGCCGGGATGTACGAAGGCCAATTCTAACCACGCATAATCGCAGGCTGCGTGTGGTCTCACATAACCAACGCAATGACCTCTGCGTTCACAGGCAGCAGAAAACAGTGTAACAACCTCGCCCGCGCCGCGATACGTCTCGGATTCCACGATGCCGGAACGTGGTCGAGCGAGCTAGCGGCTCAAGGACAAGACTTCGACGGCGCAGACGGGAGTATTGTACTTTCCGGCTCCGAGATTGGACGCAAGGAGAATCGCGGCTTGGAGCGGATCGCAACGCAGATGAAACAGTGGCAGAGAACTTTCAACGTATCGATGGCGGATCTGATCCAGTTTGGCGCCATTCATGCCGTCGTGACCTGTCCTCTGGGACCGCGCATCCGATTCTTCGCGGGCCGCAAAGACTCCCGAGTACCAGCGGTCGAAGGACTGCTGCCTTCGGTGACTGCACCTGCCGATGAGCTCATCAAGCAGTTCCGCGCCAAGACGATCGAGCCTCATGAGTTGGCAGCACTTCTGGGTGCTCACTCGACAAGTACCCAGAAGTTTGTGGATCCCACGCTGGCAGGTCGTCCGCAGGATAGCACGCCGGGGATCTGGGACGTCAAATACTACAACGAGACGATCCAGGAAAGGCCGAGACGGATCTTTCGGTTGCAGTCCGATGTGGCTCTCGCTGCACATCCCTCGATGAAGGACGAGTGGATGGATTTCATCGATCCGGTCGATGGGCAGGACCATTGGAACTCGGGTAAGTCGGCGTTTTACGTCGGCCCATAGGTCTTGCTACTTCTTGCTAATGGTCCACTGCAGACTATGCTACCGCGTACACTCGCTTGAGCTTGCTTGGAGTCAACAACATCAATCAGATGACGGAGTGTTCCCATGTACTGCCTGCTGAGATCAGAAGGAGGCCTCGGTTCGCCTGACGAGCATCGACCTTCTTTGGTCAGGCAAGCCTTTCTGGAGATCAAACGTGATTGAAGCGTGGGAGAAAGATAGAAGAAGGCTGTTGGGCAAAGCCGGAAGCTGTATGCATTGTTACTCGTCGTACAGAGGAGAAGTGCGGTACGAAGTCATTGCTTACATCGTCGGCACGGTCGGCTCTGGCTGAACTTGTTCAGCTAGACCTGAGGCTGCACTTGCTGCTTGTACTTTCTCTCTTTTGTTTTCATTACCATGCTACCTTCTTCCACGTCATCTGCTCGACTGTTCGATCTCTGTCGAGCGTGGCAGGTGGGAATCCTGACACCTCTTTGCCTTTCCTTGATACTTCCCTTTCCCACAGAGCCAGGCCTGGCTTTGCTACTCGACATAAGCAGAACTATGGCCGAAACTCAACAGGTCAGTCTTGAGCGTGGCGTCTGATTAGCAAAGAACGAGAAACGCCGGCGAGCGCGACGTCCACGGGTTATTCTTCGCACATGCCGCTCGAACAGATGATCCTGGCGGTGCTCTACACCACTCACGATCGGAGAACTATCAGGAGACGAAGCATTCGATGAAAGCTGGGAGTCATGTCAAAGCCAGAGCGTATTTTCTTCAATTCATGACAAGCGCGACGGCAGGTACTACGCACATGCAGTAGGCGGCTTGTTTGCAATCGAAGTTTTTGAAGCTGGCCTCGCCGGCGACGTTATGAACAAGAAGAATATGCGAAGACATCGAGACATGGTGCTACACATGAGAGTACGCCAACTGGAGATGAAGACCTTCATTGACTTTGGGTTGTGAACCAAGGTCGAAGCCATATCTCGAATGGCTTGATATGTACAAGATGGCTTCTCGGGCCCACATCCAAGCCAGCGATGAACGTGCAGCCGAGATGTCTCTCCTCGCATCGCTTCCAGACTCGGAATCGTCTCGCACCGTTCGCAGAGGAAGACTGCCGGATCACTCATTGTCGGCCGGGGGTACTGGGTCCGTAGGCGGTGCAGAAGGTGTCTTTCTCGTCGCCTTGAGTACTAAAGCAGAAGGGCGGGAAAGTCAGCAGCGGTTTGGACACAAACGATACAAGGACAGATTCGGGTTTCTTACGAGCAGGCCTGGTCATAACCAGACGTGCAGAAGCCGTAGATCCGAGACGCGATGATTTCACGGTCCGTGTAGTTGTTGTCCAGCATGCACTTGATATGAATGTCAGTGTCCATGATGGCTTTCCAGGAGAAGCCGTGGGATACGCACGTTGTTCAAGGTGTGGGGATCGTTGGGGTACATAATGCCTCCGATGAAGTCACAAGCTGCAGTGGTGTCTGCGATGTTCACGCTGTCCTGGTAGACAGAAGTTTCCAAGTCAGCCACATTCCACCAAACAATGAGGATCTGATGCAGAGCAAGATCTGCGGACTCACCTGGTTCGCGTCATTGTAGCAGACAAATGAGACGACACCCTTGACGCCCCGGGTTCGCCTGCCAAAGACTCCTTGACTGGTCTCGGCTGAGACCGATCTGCGTCGCAAGAACATTAGCTGCTGTTGCGGCAATGGAGGGAGTCCTGCGGATGTGCGTACCCGAGCAACAGGATGGTAGCCACGAAGGCGGATGAGAAAGTCATGAACGATGGCATGATGATCAATTCTTTTGCAATTCCTTGTGGGCAAGAATGGATTGAGAATGAGGTTCTCTCAAATCCTACTTGTATCACCGCCACTCATCGTGCTCTGCTCTCCTGAGTGAGGTGCATTGACCACGCAATTTCCCTTCCCCCGTGTTACATGCCATACCATGTCTGACCACGCGATCGTGATGTGGTGACAGGTGTCCCATCGTTGCATCTCACTGATTCACATCCGATTACTATCGGCAGCTGATTCAAGTTCCACTGGCATGGCTCCCTGAACGAGGCCTTCCAGAGCGGTTGCACTTGTTGGAGCCGGCAATACGTTTGCATGCCTGTGTAAGGTAGTCCACGGTTGTTGTTCATCGCATGGCTGAGAGACCCCTGATTCTCCAAGGCTGACCCCAGTCGCAACACTAGCCTGTGTTCGGTAGAGCTTAGCGCTCCTCATTTCCTATCCCGACATTACGCTTTCGATCCCGGGAGTTCTGCGAAAGAAACATGTGCAGCCTTGACAGTTTGTCGCTCGCTCATCACACCATTGCAATGTCCGCGATCGTACTGGGTATCCTTAGCAGCTCAAAGTTTAGACACATGTCCATTCCGGCATCAAACCAGTCGTGCACAGGGTCCATTGCTTGCCAGGGAAGGTAGCGAGATGAGAAGTTGTAGGGGTGGGTGGAACGTTCGCGACGGTCAGCAGGTAGTGGTCTAGACTTCGTCGCCCTCTTCGATCATTGCACGGTGCACGGAACCGTGCCGCACGGTGTTGAAATCAGAGGCCGTAGCTGAAACATCAGGTCATATCGTATCCCCAGGTCCGCGCGGCTTGTCGGGGTATGGGGAAGTTCGGGACGATACCGTGCCCTTCGGCAAATACATTTCACACTGACCATTTGCTCGGTAGTTCGATCCCTGAGCGGATGTCTGCGCTACCGATCACTCTTCGGTGTGGAATCCGTAAGGACCGTGGAGGCAATTTCCGCCCCACGCGCATTGGAGGGCCTGCTTCGTAGTCCGCGCTAACTTTGGTGTCTCATCCCTCGGGCTCTCGAGTTCTGACACGCTCGTTTTTTCATATCGCTTGTCCAGTCGCCTCGTATTAGTTTCGGCTTCCCTGTCTAAGGGACATCTCGATACGGATACAGCGTGGTGAGCGGACGCTTCAGCAGCTGGAAGGTGGAAACCTGGCCGAGGAGGTTCGCTTGTTTCGGCCCAGCGGGTATCAACTGAGGTAAAGAGCGGAGAGCTGCCGCAATACTGATTCTTTTGATCTTTCACTCACTCATTCATGATCACTCGTCCGCACTCACTTTGACGCTCATACATTCGTTTCCTCCTTCGCTTCCAACGGAAATGAAAGGCACTGCTTTCGCTCTCGTGGCATCGCTGTTCGTCGACCCCGGTATGTGCGGTTTCAATGTTCAAACGTTCGAGGGAGATCCCACCAAGGCGGTCAGAAGGCATGCAGTGAAGAGAGATGGCGGAAACTTCCTGTGGAACCCCGACAACACGGCCTATGTGAGTTGGTGTCACGCTAGACGCACTGGAGTCCAGACTGATGCGACACGCGCAGTGTACCGACGGCAGACAGTGTCACGGGTGGTCCGTGTACTCCGTGGATTACATTGCCAATACGCCGAACACGGCGGATGCGGGCAAGACAACCTCTGCTACTGTGTTGTGAGTCTGTTCTTCTCAAACGAGTGCAGCGTTTCCATGAACAGATCTGACACTACTTCGTGCTAATGCCCGTCCAACTTCGCAACGGAATGACCAGGATGTATCGCTTTGACAGACTCGGGTCTTCTCGGATTCTCGTTGAAACACGGACGGCGAAGGTGGTCTCTGTAGATCTGCACAAATTCCGGCCAAGAGTCCCGCTCCGATCATGGAGTACGTTCCTATCATCTGCCAGGCCTCTGAGCTGTGATAGGCAAGAGACCGCCAGTCAGAGTGTCCGTATTGCCAGCGAGACACCGCTGTTGTCAAAGTGTGTCGCGGCGCTTTATAGTCCAGTGCGCTGACTGTGCTACCGCTCAAGAATTCCTTGATTGACAGATGCCGACCGTACAGAAGCGCTTGCAAAAATACTCGAGTGGCTTGAGGTCGCAAGTTGTCCGGACCGCGATTGTGCTGACGCACGTCCGCTCATGCCACCATCCCATTGCCGCTCAAGCGGTGATTCCGGTGAAAAGCCGAGGATCCTTGGTGGACGGCTGTCCTATGTTAGCGCTAAACTCTTACCTATTTTTAGTGGTGAACAAGCATCTTAGCGGGACGTGCGTCTACCCTTGTAGTAGTAGATTTCCTTACCGTTCGAACCCTTAAAAATCGCTATATATAGTACTAAACGGTATATATAGCTCTAGATCTAAGGTTATAGCTCTACCGGTAGTAAAGGAAGAGGTTAGTAAGGGCTAGGTTTAGTATATATACTTATAAGCTAATTATATACAAAGATTAGTAATAGCGAGCCCGATAACGATACCCTTAGCCTATTAACTAATAATAGTAACCTCGATCTACTATCTATTATCGACACTTAATTTATAGAAGATCCTTATCCTTCCGACTACTCTACTATTATTAAGAACATCGTAACTACTACTATATAGACGGACTCTTTACTAATAGCTAGTCTACTACCGTTATATTTAATACCGCTAGCGCCGGTACTACCGGAGCTTATAGTAGCTCTCGAAGGGGGTGTCGAGGGGGGTAGAGCGGAGACTACTAGCGGAGTAGCTAATAGATCGATAGAAGGTTTAGTAGCTTAGATTAAGGGTATAGAGTCGGAGTTAAGAGCCCTACGCGAGGAGCTAAGAATAGTATATTTAGTATTATTAGAGGTACGCGATTCGGTACGTTAGAAGGGCGTAAATATAGCGTTAGTACTATAGCGTCTACGAGGTTATTATCTTTAATACAATGCTATATTACTCGGTATTACGTATATAGTAGATATTTAGGGCTATAATTAGTATAATATATCTATATTTAGTTTACCTTCCTATCCTTCTTCTTTAAGGCGGTAGAATACTATCTATAGAGGTAATACTTATAGCTGCTCTTAGAGATATATAGTTCTAAGCTATAAGGTTTTATAAGATTAAGGCGCTCTAACTAAGTAATGTCGAGTAAGTCGCCCTTCTTAAAATAGTACCTTAAATTACGAGGTATAGCTATATAGCGGTTAATAATATTACCCTTTAAGAAGCGGCTATATTTATCTCGCTATTCGTACGGTTCTCTATTAATTAGTGCGATTCCCTACTATTACCGGAGAGCTAAGAGCTCTCGTACGCCTTCTCGAATAAGGCTAAGGGCGAGCGTAGTACGGAAGTTTCGTTATTTAATATAGCGTAGTAAGGAATCTCTATAAAGAATAAAGGCGTTAATTACCGCGCTATTAAGAAGGAAGTAAAATAGAGGGTGCTATAGCTTATTAGCCTTATACTATAAGGAGTAGTAACTTCTTAATTAATCGTAGATATCTACGCCGCCTATAAACTCGTTATAGTAACTAGCGACGACCGGTATTTAGTAAATATTACGCGGTACGGTCTAGTATAGCCGTACGTAATTTTAAATAAAGTTGTTTACTACTCTTAGCCGCCTTCTACTCCGTACTTCGCGTTACTCGGGGTTATAGCTAGTAGTAAGGAACTAGACGAGTTAGCGGTCTTACTAGAGTACGGCGGTAACGTTATAGAGCGGTCTTACGAGGATAGTATTATATTCGAAGGTCGTCGTTTTACGAGAGAGGTTAACCTCCTACGGGACCCCCCGCTTATTAATTATAAACTTCGTACCTTACTATAGCTATTGTTTCGAGGTAGATTATATAATACTAGTCGCGGCGATATTATAATAGCGTAGAATAGCGAACATAGTAATATTACTAAAGAGATTGTCTATATATATATAGTAGAATCGTCCGTTTATAATAAATAGTCGTAAAGAAAATAGTAATAATACTACTACGGCTCTTACTCGATCGTTTAGCTTAGCTACTAAGTCGACGTCCGGATTAGGAAGGAGTAGGGCTATATTAACGGGACTAGCCGCTACTAAACTTCTCGAATTATTATCGTTCTTCTTCTACTTCTTAATCTTCTTCTACTTACTAACCGTCCGCTTACGTATATACTATACCTTCTTAAGTACTACTACTAGCTACTACTCCTCGAATCTATACTTCGGCGAGTAATAGGCGAATCTAACGAGGTAGCCGCGCTTATAAACAGCGAGGATATAATATCCTATAGGGGTTAGCTTACCGCGTATATTTACTATATATATAAGGACCCCCTTACGTAAGTACATCTAGCCTTATCTCCCCTAAGCTAGGCTATC